>CM021110.1:240818237-240974785 GCA_007115665.2 Sequoiadendron giganteum | reverse complement strand
CTCGAATTTCATCATTCTAAAAATATAGTACTTACAACAGTCTATCCTATCCTAAATTTTTTTTTTTTTTTTACAATAGATTTTCAAATCATTTATACATTATAATCGAAGAGTCATGCCCCTTCATTTTCTGGTTATGACCGTTTGTATTTTATGGCAAAAATATTTGATTATATTGCCTTTATTGGAAAATCAAATATTTAGACTATAGTTCAACTTTTAATTTTTTGCTTTATTACTTATACCGCCCTTAACATTTCTTTTCTCGAGGCTTCCCTTGTGTTTACTGCTCTACCGCGGGCTTTGACTTTTCTACCCGCGGTATGGCGGTACCCGACCCCATGCTAACCATCGCAGTCTCCATCATTTCTTACCGCACTACCACGGTCTTTGCATTTGCTATCGGTGGTACCGCGGTAACCGTTAGCCACTTCTCCCAACAGTTTACCGCAGGCACCGCGGTCTTCATTTTCATGGTTACGATATTGCGGTGTGACCACTAGCCATTTCCTCTTGTTTACCGCGGTCACCGCGGTCTTTAAGATAACCCTCTGTGGTACCGCGATAAGATGTCCTGACTACCGCATCGTTGAAGACTTACCGTCCACCACGCTACCGCGGTCTGTGGTTTGAACACCAGCAGTACCGCAGTGGAACCTTGACTGCCTTCTTTAACCACTCGCCACTGCCTTCATTGGTTGCTAATGGTTTACCACGCTACCGTGGTCAATGAATTGACTACACGCGGTAGCGCGGTAAACACTTCTTGCCCATTTCAAACTGCTACCACTATACCACAAGCCCCTTAGTGGGAGGCCGCGGTAAAGTGGTAAAGACTTATAGAGTGAAAATGAAAGGGGCAGTAAGGGTTACAAGTTATTTTTTGGCCCTTTTGAATGGTGGTAAAGCTAAATTTTTTATGAGAAGGTAATGAAATATTAGAAAATAAATGGGGGCAAAGTGTAGAAGGCGTTTAATGACTTTTATGGGAAAGATAGTGAAAATGTAAGGCATGAATAAATAAAATATCTTAAGGTTTTGATGGATTTTCATGGAAAATAATAGGAAAATCCTAGGAATTCTTGTGGAAAATTTCAGTTCTAACACCCTTAACCCTTAACCCTAAACCCTTAACCCTTAAACCCTAAACCCTCTACCCTATACCCTTAACCCTCCCTCCCTCCCTCTATCTCTCTCTCTAGTTCAAAAAATTCATTAAAAAACCCTAAGGTTTTCCCGTTTACATTTAATATTTTTCATCAAAATATTAAATTTTTATTCATTTGTACCCTATACTTTCCTTTACCGTCTAGATGGAATTAAATGGGGGGAATATGTGAGGGCGGATAATGAATTTTATGGGAAAGATAGTGAAAATATAAGGCATGAACAAATAAAATACCTCAGGGTTTTGATGGAAATTTATGGAAAATGATGAGTGATTTTGCAAAGCACTGCAAGAATCTAGAGTATCTTTGGTAGAGCAGACCAAGCAAAGCCATGAAAAATGAAGGCGATGACAGATGGAGGGAATGAACAGATGAATAATATGAAAATGGAGCAAATGGAGAAGTGGAAAACCCTAAACTACTGTGCATGGAAGATAATTTTTTAAAGAGGCATTGCTAAGAATTGTCCATGCAATGGAAATCTTTAATCCTCTGTACCTGCTTTGGTTTAAAAAATTAAACCATTAGGGATGGCCCTAGGCCACCTCAAAAAGAAAAACCTACACTTTCCTCTGTCATAAACTTTATTCTAAATAGAGCTCATCAGATTTCTTTGGAAACTATCCATTCCACCTACCCTACAATATGCACTGTCATTGAAAACCTTCAGGAAATCATTGTATTCAATCTAATTCATATTCATCTCATCGGTCTGCATTTCATTATTCTTACTATCATATGAAAATCTGAATACTCCTTATGGCAGCCTAAAAACTTGAGGGATATTCAACAAAACATTCATAGGCATGCTCACTGTTATATGTTGTTGAATGTGCCTGCAACTGCACTGGGACCTGAAAATCTGAATACTCCTTATGGCAGCCTGAAAACCTAAGGGATGAGGGGTCAAGGGATTAGGGTTGAAGGGTTGAGGGTTGAGGGATTAAGAGGGTATGGGGGTTGAGGGATTAGGGTTTAAGGCTCTACCTATTTGTCCCTCTATAACTATTTCTCTCTCCCTCCTTGCCTCCTCTCTCTCTCAATATCTCTACCTTCTTTCCATCTCTATCTCTCTCTCTCTACCTTTAAAACTAAACCCTAAACACTTAAAATATACCCTCTACTCTTTATCCCTCTCCCACTCCCTCTCCCTCCATCTCTCTCTCAATTCTCTCCCTGCTACCCCCTCTCCCTCTCTCAAGTCTCTCTCAACCCTCACCCCGATACCCTCTACTTTAAACCCAATACCCTCTACCATCAACCCTATACCCTCAAACCTTAAACCCTTAAACCCAAGTAAACTCTATACCCTAATCCCTCAACCCACAACCCTTAATCCCTTGACCCTTAAACCCTCTACCCTCAACCCTCAACCCTCAACCCTCAACCCTTAAAACCTCTACACTCCCTCCCTCCCTCTATCTCTCTCAACCCTCTCCCTCTCTCAAGTATCTCTCTCTTAGTCACTTCCTTTGTCTCTCCCCTCTACCCTCTACCTGAAAGAGGGAGAGGGGTTAGGAGGGAGATACTTGAGAGAGAGAGGAAGGTAGTGGGAGAGAGATAAAGGGAGGCATGGTTAAGGGTAGAGGGTAGAGGGTAAAAGGGTTTAAGGTTTAAGAGTTTAGGGTTTAGGCTTAAGGGTAGAGGAGAGAGAGATAGAGGGAGTGACTGAGAAAGAGACCTAAGAGAGGGATAGGGGGAGAGGGGGTAGGAGGGAGAGGGTTGAGAGAGAGAGAGAGGAATGTAGGGTGTTGGAGAGAGATAGAGGGAGGGAGAGTTAAGGGTATAGGGTAGAGGGTTTAGGGTTTAAGGGTTAAGGGTATAGGGTTTAGGGTTAAGGGTAGAGGGTAAAAGGGTTTAATGGTTTAGGTTTTAAGGGTTAAGGATAAAGGATTAAGGGTTAAGGGTAGAGGGGAAAAAGATAGAGGGAGTGAGTGAGTGAGTGAGAGAGACCTAAGAGAGGGAGAGGCGATAGGAGAGAGAGACTTGGGAGAAATAAAGAGGGTGGGATGGTTAAGGGTAGAGGGTAAAAGGGTTTAATGGTTTAGGTTTAAAGGGTTAAGGATAAAGTATTAAGGGTTAAGGGGAGAGGGGAGAAAGATAGAGGGAGTGAGTGAGTGAGTGAGAGAGACCTAAGAGAGGGAGAGGTGGAAGGAGAGAGAGACTTGGGAGAAAGAAAGAGGGTGGGATGGTTAAGGGTAGAGGGTAGAGGGTTCAATGTTTAAGGGTTAAGAGTTTAGGGTTAAGGGTAGAGGGGATAGAGATAGAGGGAGTGACTGAGAGAGAGAGAGAATTGAGAGAGGGAGAGGGGGTAGGAGGGAGATACTTGAGAGAGAGAGGGAGGGGAGATATATAGACTCTCCCTTATCCCCCCCTCTCTCTCAAGACTCTCCCTCCTACCCCCTCTCTCTCTTAAGTATCTTTGTCCTATCCCATCTTCCTCTCTCTCTTTGTCAAGTCTCCCCCTCCTATACCCTCTCCCTCTCCCTATGCCTCTCTCTCAAGCATGTCCCTCCCACTACCTCTCCCTCTCTCTCTCTCAAGTAGAGGGTTTAGGGATTAAGGGTTGAGGGTTGAGGGATTAGGGTTTAAGGGTTGAGGGTTAAGGGTTGACATGGTATAGGGGTTGAGGGATTAGGGTTTAAGGTTTGAGGGGTAAGGGTTAAGGGTTGAGGGATTAATATTATAGAGGGGTTGGCTGATTAGGGTTTAAGGGTTGAGGGTTGAGGGTTGAGGGTGCACCTATGTGTATGCCATTATTTTTAGCTTAATTTCTTAAAAAAAGGTAAAATAATAGTTCAGCTTTCTAAAAAATAGGCAAAATAATAGTTAATATCCACTTTTCCTAAAAATTCGGCAATAGTTTTTATAATATAATAATAATATAATATAATATAGTATAATATAATAAAAATATAATATAATATAATATAATAATAATATAATATGCATAATATAATAATAATAAATATATAATAAAATTAATATAATATAACATAATAACATTAGTATAATAATAAAACAATAATTTAATAATTTAATACTACAATTAACTATATTTTATTAATAATATAATATTAAGGATAAATATAATTTACTAAGTATAATATTTCAAAAATCATATAATAAGAATAATAATATTATAATAATAAGAATAATAGAATATTATAATAGTAGAATAATATAATAGTAATATCAAAGTAATAATACAATATTATGAATAATATAATAATTTAAATATTAATAATATATTATTAATAGTAATAGTAATGTATTATAGCACTAATATAGTGCCAACCATTAACCGCTCCCTGTTGTCCTCCATTGACTGCCTTCGTTGACTGTTACCGTTACCGCGGTCACCGCGGTCTGTGGTTAAACCACGTGTGGTACCGTGGTAACCGCTTCAACCGACGCCGCTACGGTTTTCTCACCGCCACCGCACTACCGCGGTCACCAGCCTGACTGCCTGCGGTATCGCGGTAGCCACTCTACAAATTGTTGGCTGCATTCACCGACCGCCCACTAACCGTCCACTGTCACCCATCACCAACCGCTACCTTATTATCGCGGTCACCGCGGTCTATGGTTTAATCGTGCGTGGTGGCGCGGTAAACATCTCATGCCTACTCCATTAGCTGCTACTCGACCATTGCGCTACCACGAACAGTATGATGTCTCCCCGCGGTATAGCGGTAAGGGTTAATGTGACTCCCCCAAACAATTACCGCCATACCATGGGCCCCCATGTATGAGGCCGCGGTTGGGCGGTAAATAATATATATAAATTGATTTTTTAAGGGAGCGGTAGTGATATAAAGTATATGAGCATTTTTTGGAAAGGGGAAAAATGAATTTTATATGGAAAGATAGGAAAGTGATAGGTCTAGATGGAAAAACCTTAGTGTTTTTTATGAAAATAGTGAAAAATCACTTAAGTTTCTTATGGAAATCAACCCTTAAACCCTTAAACACTCAACCCTCAACCCTCAACCCTCAACTCTCAACCCTTAAACCCTCTACCCTCTACCCTATAAATTAAACCCTCAACCCTCAATTATCAACCCTTGACCCTTAATACCTCAACCCTAGGTAGGTAGGGGAACATAGGTGAGATACAGAGTGATGAAGGGAGAGGTAGGTAAAAAAAGGGATAGGGGAGATAAATATAGGTAGAGAGGGTAGGAGATGTAGAGAGAGGAGAGATAGAGATAATTAGAGAGGGGAGGGAGGGACAAGTAGGGAGGAGATAGAGGTGTGTGTGTGTGCGAGAGAGAGAGAGAGAGAGAGAGAGAGAGGAGACACGGTTGAGAAATAGAGTGATGGAGGGAGAAGTGGGTAAAGAGAAGGAGAGGGGAGATAAAGATAAATATAGAGGGAAGGAGATGTAGAGAGAGATGATAGATAAAGATAAGTGGAGAGTGGAGGGATGGTGGGAGAGGAAAGGAGGAGATAGAGGTGAGTGTGTGTGAGAGGGAGAGAGAGTGAGAGGAGATAAAATGAGGGGACAGAGGAAGGGGGAGAGAGAGAAATAGATTAGAGAGGGAAGGGGGGAGAGATATAGAGTAGAGAGGGAAAAAGAGAGTAAGAGAGAAAGATGGGTGAGGGAGAGAGTGGTAGGTAGAGATGGAAGGAGAGAGGGATGGATAGGAGGGAGAGAGGGAAGGAGGGAGAGTGAGATGGAGAGAGTGGTGAGATAGAGAGTAGAGAGGTAAGGAGAGAATGGGAAATACAGATAAAGAGAGAGAGGGAGGTTGGATGGAGAGAGAGGTAGAAAGGGATAAGTGATACATAAAGAGGGAATGAGGGAAAGTGGGATAGAGAGAGAATGGTGATTTAGAGAGGAGGGAGTGAGAGGTAAGGAGGGAAACTAGGAGAGAGGGAATGGTGATTTAGAGAGGAGGGGGTGATAGGTAGAGATAGAGAAGAGAGAGTGAGAGAGAAAGAGAGGGATAGAGAGACAAAGAGAGAGGTAGGTAGAGGAAGGGAGAGGAGAGATAGAGAGTAGAGAGGGAAAGAGGTAGGGAAGGAGGCATAAGTGAGATAGAGAGGGATGGAGAGAGAGAGTGATGGAGGGAGAGGTATGTATAGAGAGGGTTGACATGGTATAGGGGTTGAGGGATTAGGGTTTAAGGTTTGAGGGGTAAGGGTTAAGGGTTGAGGGATTAATATTATAGAGGGGTTGACTAATTAGGTTTTGAGGGTTGAGGTTTGAGGGGTTGAGGGATTAAGAGGATATTGGGGTTGAGGGATTAGGGTTTAAGGTTTGAGGGTTGAGGGATTAGGAGGGTATGGGGGTTGAGGGATTAGGGTTTAAGGGTTAAGGTTTGAGGGATTAAGAGGGTATGGGGGTTGATGGATTAGGGTTTAAGGGTTGAGGGTTGAGGGTAGAGGGATTAGGAGGGTATGGGGGTTGAGGGATTAGGGTTTAAGGGTTAAGGGTTGAGGGATTAAGAGGGTATGGGGGTTGATGGATTAGGGTTTAAGGGTTGAGGGTTGAGGGTTGAGGGTTGAGGGTTGAGGGTTGAGGGATTAAGAGGGTATAGGGGTTGAGGGATTAGGCCTCACTTATCTCAGCAAACCCTCTTTGTCAGACCTCACTTACCTCCCACCCTACTTTCTTAGGTCTCTCCTTCCCACCCCCTCTCACTCACTCCCTCTCTCTCTCTTAGGTCTCTCTTTCTCACACACTCACTCACTCCCTCTATCTCTCTCCCCTCTACCCTAAACCCTAAACCCTTAACCCTTAAACCCTAAACCATTAAACCCTCTACCCTCTACCCTTAACCCTCCCTCCCTCTATCTCTCTCCCACTCCCTCCATCTCTCTCTCTCTTTCAATTCTCTCCATCCTACCCCCTCTCCCTCTCTCAAGTCTCTCTCTCACTCACTCAATCCATCTATCTCTCTCCCATCTCCCTTAAACCCTAAACCATCAACCCTATAGGTCCTCAACCCTATACCTTCAATTCTCAACCATTTACTCTATACATTGGATCCTCAAACCTCATCTATCTTTGTCCCTCCCTCCTCTTCTCTCCTTATCTCTATCTCACTTCTCCCTCCATCTCTCCCTCCATACATCCCACATTCTCTTCCCTAATACCTCAACCCTATACCCTCAACCCTTAAAACCTTAAACACTCAACCCTATACCCTAAACCCTCAACCCTCAACCCTTAAATCCTAAACCCTTAAACCCTCTACCCTCTACCCTCTACCCAATAACCTCAACCCTAATCCCTAACAACTTAAACCCTTAAACCCAATTAAACTCTCTACCCTAATCCCTCTATTAGGTATGTCACTCACTCACTCCCTCTATCTCTCTCCCATTCCCTCTCCCACTCCCTCTCTCTCACTCTCTCCCACTCTGTCTTTCTCCCTCTCTCACATATCTCCCTCCCACTCTCTCTCTCCCTCTATCTCATGTATCTCCCCTCACCCCCTCCATCTCTCTTGAATCCCTCTATCTTGAGTACTCCCTCTCCCTCGAGTACTCCCTCTCCCTCCCACCCCCTCTCTATCTCTCAAGTCTCTCTCTCTCACTCCTTGTATCTCTCCCATCCCTCTATCTCTCACTCCCTCTCTCTTCTACTCTCTTAGGTATCTCTTTCCCACCCCCTCTCTCCCACTTTGCCTCCCTCTCCTTCTCTCTCGGGTGTCTCCCTCCCACTCCGTCTACCTCCCTCTCTCTCACTCTCTCTCTCTGTCTCTATGGATTAGGGTTTAAGGGTTGAGGGATTAAGCCTCACTTATATCACAATCCCTCTCTGTCAGGCCTCACTTACCTCCCACCCTACTTTCTTAGGTCTCTCCTTCCCACCCACTCTCTCCCACTTTGATTCCCTCTCTCTGAAGTCTCTCCTTTTCAAAGGAACATATTTGGCGCTCACCAAATTTGGAGAGCGCCAAATGGGTTTTACCTTGAAATGGTAAAAATAAGGGTTGATCCCGTGATTCAAGCCCACATTCTCCTGTGTTTGTTTGGTTCAGCACTTTATTCGAGTCAAAAATGCCTTTTTTTTTTTCTGTAGTTGACTTCATATTGTACCAATCTATGCTTGATCCATCACCTTTTTACCACCAATCTGCATGGTAGACAACGTAGAAGAAGATATTTTGAAGTTTCTTCATCATTTTACATTATCTGAGGTAATATATTCATTTTGGTAAACTAAAATGTTTGTCTTTAGTATATTTGTTTTTTTTTGACAATATAAACTAAATTTCCTTAATGATTTTATTAATCATAACAATTGGACTTAGAATTCAACATTGAATTAGATGGGATTTGCATAAAAAAGTTCAATTTTTATGAGTTTGAAGAACAAAAAAAATAAAAAACATGACATTTACTTAACATAAATTTACTTATGAATTCTATTTGCATTGCTTATAGTAGTCCATTTCCAACATGTCTAGTGGAATTCATTGTATTTCATTCTTTTTCCAACTAATTTGGAAAACCTCATTGCCAAAGAAATAGTGAATAATGATTAGATATAGCATCACAGACCCTTCTTTGAATCCATATTCTTCATGAGTTTGTTGACAATCAAAAATTTGGTTTTGAGAAAAATAAACACAAGATTCTCTAGTTTTCATTTAGGTGGCAGCAATTTATACCCTAGGTTTGTGATTCTCATTGATTTGCTGTATTGAATGGTTTCCACCCCTCTCTGCATCAATTTTTTTGTAAAATGCATTACTTACTTTTGTTCTATGTGTGTTTGTGGACATGTAGCATTCAAGGTCATGCTGAGGAAATGACCGAAGCCTCTAACACCAGAAGAGCATGCAATTAAAAATGCAAGGAGAAGAGAATCAGAAAATGTAGCTTGTGAAGCAAAGGAATTGCAGCCCATACAACCACAAACTTATGTGCAATCTAAGAGAGATGTCAAATTGGAAAAACAAAGGGCATGAATGAGGAAAGTTCGTGGAAGGACAGGAATGAATACAGAAGTTGGGGGCACATCATCAACCATAGGTGAAGCTCAATGCACATCTCCAATTGAAGACACATTGACAACATGTGGTTTTACAGGTACATTGGAAATCACATCTCCAATTGAAGACACACAATCAAAAACATTGCATTTTGAAATTACATCAACAAACACATCTCTATTTGAAGGAACTCCACAAACGACATCTCAAGTTGGAGGTACAACATCATTTACATGTCAATCTCAAGGTATGTCATCAATTGCACCTCCAATTGAAGGTACACGATCTATCCCTGATGTTGTTGACCTTCCCAAAATTGACACAAATTTACATTTGAGAACTCCTCCTAGAGTTTTGAATAGAAAACCTACATTTTTTATTGATATTGATTCCAATGTTTTGAAATGGATGCCTAATAAGATTCCAAAACATACATGTCAAAGATATGCAGAAAGGATATGGAGTTTGTTTTTTGCGAAGCTAAGTGAGGGTGGAAGATGCCAACTATTTGTTGAAATGATGAGGCAACTCAAATTTAGGCCCACCATGAAGGCTCTTGGGCTAAGAGTTTTGAATGACTCAAGTGAAAATTCCATTGTAAGGAACTTGATGAGTGCATATGAGAACGTGGGTTCCACCTCACGCACGAAGGATAGTTGTGCCACACGATGTGTGATGACAACAACACTGTTAAGCAGTCAAACAAGGAACAAGGTGAACCTTACAAAGGAAAGTAAGTCTTTGAAAATAAGTAGATCATTTCTAATGAGAGCCAAAGGAAGGTGTGAAAGAGTGGAGGATCCAAATAGCAATGAGTTATGGGAATTTTCGAGTAGAGTGCCACGAAAAGACACGAGAATTGCTCAAGGCTTGAGATCTTTAATTGTGAATTATTGGAAGGATAACACAAGGACCTCTCCTAATCAAAGAGATGTTGTAAGAAGGAGAATTGGTAGTATAAACCGTGAGCCACATCCAATGCATTATGTGGATACCTCAAACCCAATTTTTTGCTGATTTTGTACAAAAGTTTCCTGAAATTAAAATATGTCAAAGGTATTTTGAAATGCTAAAGCCTTTTTATGTCAAAATAAATCACACACACACTACTTGTTGTTGTAGGGTTCATATTGAGTTTTATAACCATTATGATTTTTATTGATGTATATGTGTAGATATGCATACTGACAATGTTTTGCAGGAATGTAACATAATGCCTCCACCTAAATCGTCAAGGAAATTTTTGTCTTCCATTTTATGTGAAAGAGAGGATGGTCAAATTTTTTACAAAAAATCATGTTTGGATGGCACATGTGATCATTGTGGTGGCATACAACATTTGCCAATTTGCCAACACATGGCTAGTACACACACAATTGGAGACAAAATTGTGGAATTTGGCAAATATACGATAGGGGCATACAATCTAAAACATGGGAAAGAAGCAAAGAAGTGTTAATTGGTTAGTGATAAGATTCTAGTGTATCAGTTCATGGGAATTTTTCATGATCCGGTGGTTTATGATTATGCAATGCATACACACATAGCACAATGGTTGAACTCACAATTCAAGTTATGCAAGGACACATTTCCACTTCATCATATCGTTTCAGTTGTTGACTTCGCTGAGAACTACACACTACAACCACAGAACGAGGTGCAATCACAGTACTACAACTCTGTGCAGGTTTCTATATTTGTACATATAGCATTCATTCATGCAAATGACAGTACAGAGGAAAATAGGAAAGTATTGAGGGAGTATCACTTTTACATCAGTGATGATCGCACACATTCTGCAAAGTTTGTTCAAGGTCACTTTCATATGTTCTATGTTGATCTGGCTAGCACGGGCATACCATTTAGTCAACATATCACATGGTCAAATAATTGTACATCACAATTCAAGAACGCCAGAATGTTTTACTGGTTGAGCAGGATGCATAGGATTAGTGGTGTTCAACATATGTGGAACTTCTCAGAGGCCAAGCATGGAAAGGGGGAGCATGATGGAGCAGGTGCATGTATCAAAAGAGCCCTAGCATGAGAAGAGTTAAAGTACACAAACAGTGTAAAGTTTATAGATGCAAGATCAATTGTCCAGTGGTGCAATGGTTCAATGGGTCCAAGTAGTGAAGGCAATTCTTTTGTTCGTAGATTTTTTAATTTAGTAGATGATACTAACATTGCAAAATATGAGGATTGTTGTACACTAACAGGATTGAGCGAGCTACACTCTTTTAGAAGCTCCAATGCAAGTATATGGACTATCCATACAAAGAAGATGGCATGCTTTTGTTATGCATGTACACTTCAATCATGGAATGATTGCGAGTCAACAGAGTGGGTTGATGAATGGTCTGTAAGAAGTCTAACCCCACTTGACACTTATCAGCTCCCGACGACTCTACAAATCACAGAGATGCAATCATCCATTGACTTTGATCATGTATCGGACCTACTAGAACTAGGTAATATATCTTAATTACAAGTTATATTATGTTGCTCAGTAAATAAATCTAACAAGATGAACATATCAATGCAGGGCATGTTTATGCGGTAATTGCAGATGAAGACAATGAAGAGGGTAGAAATTATTACCTGTGTCGTTGTATTGAGGCCAAAAAGAAATTGGAGTCCCCAGTTATAGATGGAGAAAATATAGAATGTCCTACAGGTTCGGTGGTTGTTACTGGAACATGGCTTCAAAGGTATCTAGTTAAGAATGTTGCAGTTTGGTTGTTTGAGGACTTCGACACGCATCAGAAGATTCTTTAGTATTCGAACCTTGTTGTCGCCACCAACGTTCATTTGATCAAATATAAGGGTAAACCTGTAAACAAGAACTTGTGAAAAGTGCGTGAGTCTAACCACGAGGCAATACTCGACACAATAAAGACTGGAGTAGACCCAGATGGTTCCCTGGATTGATTTGTAAGTATGCACATTGAATTTGTAAAGCCATGTTATTGATCACTCTTTTGGACGAACACCTTGCAATAAGGCTTTTTCACGATTACTGTTTGATGTCATATGCATTTACGACTGTCATTGATCCTTTTATAATTTTGACTGTATGTAATACTAAAGTTTTTCAAAGTATATAAGCAAAAAAAAACATCGGTTGTTGGTGCAAGTGTTCAGTGGTATGAGAAACATCGGTTGCTGGTGCATTTTTTGGTTGTCAATCTTCTCTTTCTTTTCCATCTCCTAGATTTATCGGATTGTTATATGCTACACATTTTATGTTAAGCCTCTCAGTGAGAAATCGATGCAACCTAGGTCATATCTAACATACCTTAGGGTATGACATTCAACAAAACAACTACTATAGTTCAACCAACTCGATCCCTTAAGGGTGCAAAGTGCAAAAGGGCAACAATATTTGACAGGGTATTACTCGTAAATCGTGGTGGTTACGAAATATCTGTCTAAACCTATGAGTTCACTTTGGGCCCCTCTACAATAACCTTTCTCGGTTTTCGCTATCTCAGAGGCTTTTTCCTATGGTGGTGAATTTTCACTCGAGAAAAAAGTTGTCAAATGCAAGTAGTTGAAAGTTGCAAAGTGGTGCAACTTTCGTTCTGCAGCTTGTGTGACCAAAAAAACTATTCCAATGCATCCAGGTGGGTATGTTTACGCTAGGAATGGTCCTCTTTCACACCTAAACACGCAGAATCGCTCTGAGCTACGTTCAACCGAATCGATCCCTTAAGGGTCCAAAGTGCAAAATGGCTGCAAAATTCAGCATGCTATTACTTGGACACCATGATGCTTAGAAACTTCTCGTCTAAACCTATGAGTTCATATTGGGCCCCTCCATAATAACCTTTCTCGGTTTTCGCTATCTCGGAGGCTTTTTCCTATGGTGGCGAATTTTCACTTGAAGAAAAAGTTGTCAAATGCAAGTAGTTGAAAGTTGCAAAGTGGTGCAACTTTCGTTCTGCAGCTCGTGTGACCAAACAAACTGTTCCAACACATCTGGGTGGATACGTTTATGCTAGGAATGGTCCTCTTTCACACCTAAACGTGCGGAATCGCTCCAAGCTACATTCAACTAGATCGATCCCTTAAGGGGCCAAAGTGCAAAATGGCTACAAAATTCAGCATGCTATTACTTGGACACCGTGTTGCTTAGAAACTTCTCGTTTGAACCTACAGGTTCACGTTGGGCCCCTCTACAATAACCTTTCTCAATTTTTGCTATCTCGGAGGTTTTTTCCTATGGTGGCGAATTTTCACTCAAGGAAAAAGTTGTCAAGTGCAAGTAGTTGAAAGTTACAAAGTGGTGCAACTTTCGTTCTGCAGCTCGTGTGACCAAACAAACTATTCCAACGCATCTGGGTGGGTACGTTTACGCTAGAAATGGTCCTCTTTCACACCTAAACATGCAGAATCACTCCGAGCTACGTTCAACCGGATCGATCCCTTAAGGGTCCAAAGTGCTAAATGGCTGTGAAATTCAGCATGCTATTACTCGAACTCCATGATGCTTAGAAATTTCTCGTCTAAACCGATGAGTTCATGTTGGTCCCCTCTACAATAACCTTTCTCGGTTTTCGCTATCTCGGAGGCTTTTTCCTATGGTGGTGAATTTTCACTTGAGAAAAAAGTTGTCAAATGCAAGTAGTTGAAAGTTGCAAAGTGGTGCAACTTTCGTTCTGCAGCTCATGTGACCAAACAAACTATTCCAACACATTTGGGTGGGTACTTTTATGCTAGGAATGGTCATCTTTCACACCTAAACACGCAGAATCACTACGAGCTATGTTCAACCGGATCTATCCCTTAAGGGTCCAAAGTGCAAAATGGCTGCGAACTTCAGCATGCTATTACTCGAACACCATGATGCTTAGAAAATTCTCATCCGATCCTACAAGATCACATTGGACCCATCTACAATAACCTCTCTTGGTTTTCGCTATCTCAAAGGCTTTTTCCTGTGCTGGCGAATTTTCACTCGGGGAAAAAGTTGTCAAATGCAAGTAGTTGAAAGTTGCAAAGTGGTGCAACTTTCATTCTGTAGCTCGTGTGACCAAACAGACTATTCCAACACATCCGAGTGGGTACGTTTAAGCTAGGAATGGTCCTCTTTTGCACCTAAACATGTGGAATCACTCTGAGCTACGTTCAATCGGATCGATCCCTTAAGGGTCCAAAGTGAAAAATGGCTGTGAACTTCAACATGCTATTACTCGGACATCGTGATGCTTAAAAACTTCTCGTTTGATCCTATGAGATCATGTTGGGCCCCTCTACAATAACCTTACTCGGTTTTCGCTATCTCAGAGGCTTTTTCCTATGGTAGTGAATTTTCACTCGAGGAAAAAGTTGTCAAATGCAAGTAGTTGAGGCATATTATCAAACAATTCACTGCCTTGTCTATGGCTTGCCATGGCATTCCATCACCATGAGACCACTTTTCTTTGAGGCATTTTTTGAAAAAGTTCAATGGCTTGTCTATGCTATTGCTTACTATTATGCTTTCCTAGATTTTTTCCAAGCATCCATAGCTTGTTCGAAAGCATCTGTTTTAGGCTTTTAGCCATAGCAAGAAGGCAATGAACTATTTGATAAAATGCTTTGGTAGACATATATGAAAAATGTCGTAGCATAGACAAGGGAATGAAATATTTGAAAAAATGCCTCAAAGAAATGTGGTCTCATGGAATGCCATGACAAGCTAAAGCAATTGGCAGCTGCTCCTAGTTATTAGTTATGCAATGTGAAGCAATTGCATAACTGCTTAGGTTGACTTTGTCAAAAGCTATATTGTAATTGAAATTTTGTCATCTATCAGCATCTAGTTATTCGTTATGCAATGTGAAGTGATGCTTTGAGTTTGAAAGATGTGCAATGCATGAATAAAAACTACAAAATCTATTTTCTACATTTCATTAGTTAAACTCTTTATTTTATTTTCTCTCTATATCTCTATGCTATGGAAATGCCTTTCGATTTCAAAAAAGATAGTTTTTATCTCTTGTTATACAATTTTTTACGTTTTTTTATCTCTTGTTATAAAAAGGAGCAGATATACAATGTTAAAGAAGAGTGAAAGCACAACTAAATTTATCATTTCAAAGCAATTTTTTTGATGCATTTTTTCAAATAGTTCACTGCCTTCTCTATGCTATTGCTTACTATTATGCTTTTGATATATTTTTTGAAGCATCCATAGCTTGTTCAAAATCACTTGTTTTAGGCTTTTAGCCATAGCAACAAGGTAGTGAACTATTTGAGAAGATGCTTTGGTAGACATGTATGAAAAATGTGGTAACATAGACAAGGCAGGGAACTATTTGAAAAAATATCTCAAAGAAATTTGGTCTCATAGAATGCCATGATAAGAAAATGCAATTGGCAGCTGCTCCTAGTTATTAGTTATGCAATGTGAAGAAATTGCATAACTGCTTAGGTTGACTTTGTTCAAACTATATTGTAATTAAATTTTTGGCATCTATCAGCATCTACTTATTAGTTATGCAAAGTGAAGTAATGCTTTGACTTTGAAAGATGTGCAATGCAATGTAGTCAATGACATGAATATAAACTACAAAAGTCCATTTTTTACAATTCATTAGTTAAAATATTTAATGTATTTGCTCTCTATATTTCTATATGCTATGTAAATACCTTGCAATTGTATTTAAAAGGCTTAATAGGTCAGTTAGGTGGTATTTACAAAATCAAGTTGTGAATGAATGGTAATTAAGAGCAAAATTGGAAAATTGCCATCTTAGAAGTCTAACAAAGGGTGGTTATGGTGGTTGATTGACTCAAGGGGTAGTTGGAAGGTGGTATCAAGATATATTGCTGTAATACCCCGAGTTGAGGGTTGATTTTGTTCTGTTTCTAATAACAAAATATACTTGAAAATGTTGATCACTGGTTTTCTTTGTTTTCCTGAATTTTATTTGCCTTGCACAGGCCCATACAAGTCTATCATGACTTGAGGCTTTGGATACTTGATTTCATATGTTTTTACTCTCTTTGCATCTATTCTAAAGGTTTAAATCCACCGTTGGTGTGTGTGGGATCAACAAACTTGGTTACTACTCTGTTTTATGTGTTAGGGGTTTTGAGGGCAACACCATGACACATTAGCCAGTCCACCTACTGTTCTGACCCCGTTGCTCAGTGGATTGGCTTGTACCATGATTAGTTTGGTGTATGAATAATTTGGAGGCTGAGAGAATGAATAAACTCAGTGGGGTGTGAAGTTCTAATGTTGTTTAGGGGTGTTTCCACCATGAAAGTAAGGAACTCAAGTACTAAATCTAAGAAATATTGAAAGGAATGGGATTGTGAGTGTCCTTTAAGTTAGGGTAGAGGTATTGTGGGGTGTTTGCACCTTTGGAATGATTGGGGGAGGTCTAGAATTGTGAGTTTCTTTAAAACCCTTCTTTTTGTGAAGGTTTAGGATGGTTTGTGAGTAGAGGAATAGATCAAGTTCTTGGGGCTCTTAAAATGGGAGAATCCTGAGTTTGGTGAGCATCCCTAAGACTTTTTCAAGTTTCCTTGGTTTGGAGGTGAGTTTGTGAGGGGGTTCCTTTGGAAACTAGGCCTAATTGTGAAGCCTAGAGCGAGGGAGGTGTATTGAAAGTTCATGTTGGTCCAAAAGAGTTACTATTGGTTTTGGCATATGTTGTGTAACCCTGAAAAGGGTATCTTAATCCACCTTTAAATGGTCAGGTGTTTTGGAAAGGTTGGGAGAAATTAGGCTTGGACGGGGTTTTGAGTTTGGTGCAGGAGCACCTACACCACATCATCAAATTTTTTTTATTTGAATACATCAATAGGGAAATGTTGGTGTCTTTAGGTTTATTTTGTCTAATAAGCTTTGAGAGATCAAACATAATGCAAATAAAGGGTGTTTTGTGTCTTAGAAGTCAATTAGAAATCATATAAGTTGTAAAATGCTGACAAAGCAACTTTAACACAAACAAATGTAATTAAGGGACCAACTAATCCCAAGGTTGGTTATGGGTGTTGGGGAGAATATGGTTGTTGGAAAATTATTTAAAAATCTTTACCAAGGCTCGAATGAGAGAGTGGAATAATTTTTGTAATAATTTTACACAATAAACACCACAGTTTTGAGCAATTTTCTAGAAAAATACTGTTTTCTTGATCTTTTTGAGTGTTGTACGGGAACATACAAGTTCTTCATGGTCTAATAATTTTAGAGGATGTTTCTATATGTTTTATAATTCATTTATTTTTTATTTGGTGTCTTAACTCTTTGTTTGTAGAGAGAACCAACACAAATAGTGACTATCCCAGTGTTGCTGAATCAACGGTTTGAGGGGAAATTTGTGATGTAACAATAAATCCACCTATTTTTTGCTACTATATCTTGGTGGATTGATTGAAAACATGTTATAATAATTGTTTCAAATTATTTTGGAATAAGGATTCATAATTATGTGGTGTTTTTGTGACTATTCTAAGACTGAACAAGGGTTTTCCAACATGGAAGTGAGGAACCAAAGAGAGGTTTTTAAGAATTAATGCCTGTAAGGGTTATGTGAGGGTCTGATGAGTCCATGCAGAAGTATTTTGAGGTGTTTGGGGCTTTGGAAGTGTTGAGAGAGGTCTGGAGTTGTATGTTTCTTTTAGACCCTTGATTTTGTGAAGGTTTTGGAGGGTTTCTTGGGTTTTGTGAGTTAGAGGCTCTGTAGACACAAACTAATGACAAAATTTGAGGTTTGGCACTATGACCTAAGACTTTTCAAGGCATTTGGATAGATACCTAAAGTTGGAAGGGTGGTCCCTTTGGAAAAAAAGGGCTAATTATGAAGCCAAAATTGAAGTAGGTGTGTTGAAAGTCTATGTCGGTCCAAAAGAGAGATCACTGATTCTTTGGTATGTTGTGTAGCCCTGAAAAGGGTATCTCAATCCATCTTGTAATTGTCTAGTGTTTTGGAAAGGTTGGGAGAAATCTGGCTAAATTTGATTTTTGAGTACTACAAGAATAACCAGTCACAAATGTGAGTTTTGGAAACCTTGATGAATCTGACTTAGGGATTGTTGTCAATTGATTCAATTGTCATTGTATGAATGTTGGTGGTCTTTGTAGGGCCTTGGTGGAGTCTTGTTGTTCATTTGCAAGGTTGAGGAGTTGAGACCCTTGAGGGTGGGTTGATGCCTATTAGGCTGAATCATTATGAAGAAGAGTTATTGATTGAGAATTGACATTTCCATTGTTGTGAGTCTTCTCCACCTTGGCTCTGCATCAAAGTGCTACAAGGGTGGATTGTTGGGTAAGGTGTTGAATGAAGAGTTTGGTTTGATGGGGCTTTGAGGTTGTGTAGATTGCTCAAAATAGGTTGTATTAATCTTGTTAGGAGCCCCTTGAAGGTAGGTTGTCAGAATGATTGGGTTTGAGCCTCCTTGCCTCTACGTCGGTGAGGCATAAGTAATTGAAGCATTCCAAAGGATACAAACCACCACGAATGGAGCTTACTTATACAATACGCTTTAGATGGGGCTTATTGAGCATTCCACAGTAATTAAATAAGCATTCGATGTAAACAAAATCCATGCCTACAACATTCAAGCATACAACTTACACGATACACATGATAACATCATTCAAGAATGGCAGTTGCAAAATAAGAGTTTCTTTAATCAAAAATCCGAAAGGCTATACAATGATATATATTGATAAAAGTATATAAATATATCCAAAAAAACCATATAGGCTTAGTACAAAGGAGCCATTTAGACAAAATATCATGTATATATATCAATAGTACAAAACATATGTTCCAAAATGCCACATAGGCATACAACAAACAACACTAATACATAGTCATTTCCCTTTAGGGGAAGGAAATAGATCCCGTGCTGCTTTCAAAATTTGGCTGGATGGAGTGACTGTTGCTTGTCTTGTCTTTCGAACATGCCCACTACTCCTCCTCTCTTCACTCTGGACCTTCAACTGATACGATTAAAAGTAAATATGTTAAAACATAGAAATTGAATTATGGAATGGCATATAACAAAATATAATCACTTACCGCATACATATAGTCATCATGCACATTTAAAGCATCACCATGTCCACGATCTAGAGTGACAACCACCTGTAGTAACTATGAAGATAGAAATTAAACTACATAAAATTATCGTGAAAATTTTCTATAATAGACCATAAAAGAGAAAATGTAATGTCAAATTGACTAATCTATTCCATACCTCTCTCAATGGATCATAACTGCCTATTGCTGCAGCAACTCCATGGTCCATCGTGCCACCAACATCACCAGGGCTATCTCTTGTCAACAACTGCAAATGAAACAATATCTTAGGTATCATGTTGATATAGGAGAATATAATGTGACACGATCAAGGAATACTTGAATGCAATGTTTGTGTTTCTCATCAATTTTTTAGATTTGTATATACGCAAAATTATGAAAACTAGCTAACATAGATTTACAACCCTATTAATGAATAAAGGCTACCTGAGTGTACGTTGTTTGAGGATATGAATCACGAGGTGTGGAGGAAGAAGGTGCACTAGGAAATTGCTTGAAATCCGAAGCATGTTATGAGACAAACATTCAAATATAACATTCAATTGTTTAAATGCAATAATAATATCTTTAATACTAGTTGCATACCTGTGGATTCATCGTCGAGAATGTATAAGGGTCTATAGGAATAGAGCATCCCTCGTGACCAGTGCAACCCTGAAATTTCATCATATCAAAATTCTACTAATTTAGTTATTCTTAAATTTCAAAATATATTTTAATAAACAACATTAAAATAACTTGCTAAATTTTACCTGAGTGTCAATGTTGAATGTATCATTCAGAATATCATCTATGAAAGCCATCGCCTCTGCAACTGACGTAGGTTGTGTAGCTGCATCATGAGCACCCTGATAATCGTAGGTGCAAACAACACCACAAGCGCCACAATGGTGGGGTGGAGCTCGAGGCCTACACATATCCTCCACACCAGGCTCTACTAGAGGACTCGCACACTGTAAAATGGTCTGGGTGAGTGAGCCAATCGACTTCATCTTGTCCACCTCTACACTGTCCTTAACAATGGAAGGAACAATGACATGCTCCACCATGGGTCTGCCCAAGGCTCTTGATGCCAACTGTGGATTACGTCGTGCAGCAGGTCTATCGTGTGTGGAGCCCCCACCTCTACCTTGAAATTCTAAGATGTCAAAATAGCTTGGCATTTTATTGAGGAAAAACTCGCAATAGAGTTTCCTCAAAAATTATTGTGGCACCTCATGGTTATTGCATGGAGGTTGGTCAAATACCATCCACCACCGCTCCCAAAATTTGTTTCTAATTAAATCATGGTGGCACCAATGGATGGGGAACCTCTTGCATGCATGGGACAAAGGTTCATTGGCTTTTGGGTCTTTAAATAGGGCACACAACTCGGCTTTGCTAATTTTTAGATTTTTGACATCTGCATATGACAAACCATTAGCATAAAATTGCCTCATCTCATCTCTCTTAGTTGACCAAAAATTCATTTGCTCGCTCATTTCTCCTACATGAGTTAAAATTGACTTCAATGATTCAACAATCCCTCTCCTATAAGGGTGGGTTTCTGCATGCTCGGTTAATCTTGCAATTAATTGTTCAATGTCTCTTTTATTGTTTTCAATTTGATTTTGAATATTTTCTTGTGTTCCTTGAGGATGCCTATGAATTGTTGGAGGGGTTTCGGGTTGTTCTTGTATAGGAGGCTCTTGATGAGGGGGTGATTGTGAATTCTCAGTGTTTTGAGGTGGAGATTCATTCCCTGAGAATTAGAACAAAATTTTATTATAAAAAACTATTTAAAGTTGCATTCCAAATCAAATTCAAAATAAATAGAATAAAAATACACACCTCTTTGCAATCTTTGACCTCTCCAACGTGTTGGCGGCATTCTCATGGAAAATGGCAAGCTAAGGATGCAAATAATGGAGGAGATTTGGAGAGCACGAGTTGCAGACTTGAAATCTTCCTTCTCAAGCCACAGGTTGAAGACAAAACGAGGGTTCCAAACCCGACTTTTGTATTTTATGTCTAGAAATACATTTGGCACACACCAAATGTATTTTTAGACATTTGGGGTGCGCCAAAGGCCTCATTTCGAGGTTTTTTTGATTGTTTTTTCAATTTGGCACCTAAATTGTGTCACAGATTGGTGCACTTACCCACCTACGGATTTTCTCCAAAAAAATCTGATTTAAAAAAAAAAAAATATAGGGTCTTAAATCTTTAAAACAACCAATATGAAATATATTAAATATATATATTTATGTATGTATATATATATATATATATATATTTACAAGGAATATACATAACTAATTGAGGAAATAATAATCAAAACATCATTTCCAGCCAAGAACACTTTTTTTCTTATTTCTTGAGAAAACCCCAAATAAAGAAAAACAAGGTCTGTGTTTTGCCAACAAAATCCACATGAAGTTTTCAACATAGTTCTGGTTTTTTTCCTTGAATTTTCCAACATGATTTTCAACAACAAAATATAAGTGAATACATTTTTTTTAAACAATCAAATTTACAAAGAATGAACCTGGTTTTTTTTTGAGTTGAGAAGATCCAAAATGGTGCTCAGCTTCTAACCTTGCTTCCCACTTCAACTCCACAAATTTTCACAACTTAAATCCAAAACCCACAAAATTGAAAAATTCTTCCTCTTTCTAATTCAATCTTTTCCAAAATTTCATGATCCAAAATTGTGAAGAAAATTTCCATAATAAAGAAATTCCAAAAATATCTCCAAAATATCAGTGCAACCACCCTCATCAATTTCAGCAAATAGAAATAGAAAATATCTCATTTTTCCAATTTTTGAATTCAAACTTCTAAAAATGCAATTTAAATCATTTTCTTTTATTTTCAATTTTAATTCCAATTTCCAATTAAAATATCAATCAATTCAAACAAGTAACTTAATTCAATTTAATTAATTTAATTAATTCAATAAAATGAAGCTAATCTAGGATTAAATCATTTTATTAATTAATTAATTAAATGACATCTTCCAACATAAAAACTAAATTAATTTAATCAATAACTTAAATACAAAACCCATTTAATTACCTTTTTCTAACTTAAAATTAAATAACGAAGAGAGGGAACAATATTCAAAGCAACACAACCTGACAACACCTAAGGACATACTAGGACTAGGGTGACGACTTGGCACGGAAAACCTAGCTACTATCTCCCAATCGAATACCGTTGGGCATTGAACACGCTCCAACCTGTGAAACCAGGTGGAGTCGATGTCCTGCACCTGTCAACCTGAAAATCAAGTAAACAACAACTTATAATATAAACAGCATAAAATACACACCGTGAAGAGGAAATCATGGAATTGCAGGGCGCTCGCAAGTGAGTGATGCGATACCGACCTCTTCAGTAATACAGTGTAACTAACTGACAAATCTAACATATTTATATAATCCAAAACATAAACATCATTAATTCGAATATCCATTTATGTTAATTCAAAACATGACCTAAAGATAACATCATATTAAAATACCATCACATCAAAAGATAACATTTACGTCGCTTTATAGATAGCGGTCAAATAGTAACCGAGTACCAAAGTCAAAGTACAAACATAAAACACACATAATAAGGTATCTGAATATCCAAAAATACATCAAAGCAACAAAACAACACAAGGACACATTGTCCATCTAGAAGGAAAAATGAAGGGGTATTACATACACACATATATATACATCCACACATTTATACATACATGTTTACATATTATAAAGAGAAGATGGTGGATTTCAAACAAGCATGTTACAATAGACAAATTGCATGAGAGGAAGTTGGGCATATTAGTGGCAATAAAAAGTATTGTCAAGGTTTGAGTCAAAATTTGAATGCGAAAGAAAGGGTAAGGAAAAGACACATAACCCAATGTACCATGGTGGTAAGAATAAGATGCTCATTATCATTTTTTTCATAGAATGGGCAAATGATCAGATATAATTTTTGTTGGTGTAGATCTACGATATGGATTTTTCGTCTTGTAGAGCTTGATTGATCATTTTCAATTTGTCTTTGCAATATGAATGTTAAGTGAGAGGATCTTAGGATTAGGTGTATGATTCACCTTGTATGTTTTATGTCTTGATTACTCATATTTAATCATGTAGGTGGCAAAAAAATTATGATCTTCAAACATTGTGAGACATGGACATTATCTATCCTTTGAATTAAATATTCCCATGGAGTGCATAGATTTGAGAGGCTATTCATTTTGATTGCTATGACACAATCTATGATATGTGAAGATGTGTGATAGGAATTATTTTCTAATGTGTATGTATATATACTAATACATATACATAGTATGGATGTATAGATATATATATAGTAATCCCATATACATATATATAGATACAAATGTATACATATATACACACATACATATATCCATATGCATGTATACGTGCAAACGCATACATTTATAATGAATTTATAGGTAATATATATATATGCACTATATATATACATCAAATATTAATGCTCATCAAAATCTATTATCGAAAGTCATTGTCTAAGTAGTAGTAGGAGTCAATTTAAAGCACATTGAAATGTATTGCCAAAAAAATTATCCAAACATTTGCATCAATGTTAGCTTATGTTTCTTGAATCTTGTCACATCAATAAAAAAAAAGGTTGAGGAGGATCAAAGGAATTGAGCGCATTTTCTTTTATTTGTATTGGGTGTGAATTGTTTCTTTCCAAAACTTCAGCTTTGATATATGCATCATAAAGCAAGAAAATGTAGTTTGGTTATGTTCACTTCTAGACCATGTCATTAATCTTCATCATTTAATTACATGTTTAATTAAAGTGGTTGATTAGTGTTAGACAAGGTGATAAGCATATTATATTGATGTAGTTTTTTACTTTGATTGATACAAGGTTGGGTGTTTTCAATGGTTTTTTTTGTTGCAAGGTTTTTTGCACATATAGTTGTTGTTCATTTGTTGTGAATAATTTTTTATGGTTTAACTACATGTTCAGATGGATTGAAAAACTTTATTGTTAATATATTTTTGTGTCATTGACCATATATGCAATAAGAAGGAAAGGAAAAGTCTAGTGTTGGGAAATATACATGAATAGAGACACAAAGACAGAGAAATATGATTATCAACAAATATATGATAAGTGGTTAAGCTAAGAGATCAGATAAATAATAAATGGGTGTAAGATAATGGGATGTTGTACTACAATAACATGAAGTCAAATAAACATCATATGAATAGCCATATTAAAAAATATTTGAACATATATGTGAGAAGATAAGTTTTGTTCAATAATTTTTATCTAAAGCAGGATAAATATCCTTTATTGAGTTGTTAAAATTAGAAATATGAAATCTAATAGAATACAATGAATTATGAAATTTGTAATTTATAGAATATGAAATAGTTTTATGTACATTGAATCAATTAATATGATGCATATGGAAATGATAGTTTCATTGTGATCATAGCAGTGTGGATATCAATGAGCATCAACTGAGTTTTCTTTTCAAACTTCATCGGTTTAGGTGATTGCATTGAGAAATTGAAAGTAGTAATTAGTTCATGTAAAAAATAATTAAAAGCAAAAAGCATGAAAATATTAGTAATAGAAATTTTTTAATATGAAAGAGAGACAAGATGAAAAAAATATTACAGATGTCCTTTCAAGTGCTTTTGAGAGGGCAATAAGCGTAGGAACTTGACATCAAAATCCATTGACGGCAACTATAGTCCAGCCCATAGGCAAAGAATGTAAATTCCATGAAATGTTTGCAATAGGAAAAAGACTACCAATTTGATGAAATGGTTTTGATAGATATAGGTGCACTTCATGTGGATGTGTGGAGAGAAAATATTAGATACTTTGTTACTTGTGGGCAAGGAAAAATTCAAAACAGTAGACATTAAAGCATAAAATGTAGAGAACAACAAACAAAATATGTTAATTGACAAAATGCAGAGATGGGAAAAACTATAAAATGACATTGTAAAAGATATAAGAACTTACAAATGTCTTGTTTCTTGTCTCGAATACAATAGAGATAATCCCTGGTAGTAGACACATATTTCATTTTCATTAATCTTTCCGAGCAAATGAATAAACAATGCAAAAAATAGGTATGTGAAACATATAGTAACTTACAAGTTCCTCCTTTTTGGCTTCCAATATCATAGATATACCCTATTAACAGACACAAATTTATCTCTCATCAAACAATCCAAGCAAGTGAATAATCAACACAAAAATGATAGTGTAAAAGATATAGGAGCTTACAAACCTCTCCTTTTTTTCTTTGAATATGATAGATGTAAAGTGAAGTGAATCATTTATAATTGTGCATATATTATCAGAAGAAAATAGGAAATGGAACCGAGAACGCAATTATTACATGTGGAGGCAATGGTTCGTAGTGAATTCGTACAACTAAGAAGAGGGGAGAAAAGACATTGACAATTGGCTTCTAATAGTTTGTTTTTCGTGCAAGGATTGAGTTATAAAAAGTAGCAGGGGAGGTGCTAGTATGTGGCAAGGCTCTATGCGAAAGCATGTGAAACGAAGCAAAGAAAATCAACTTCTTTCCAACTCCCCTCATTTTGAACTATGATGGGTATAGACTGTGTGAGTTGACACACATGCAATCCTGGTGAACGAGTCTGGGTAATTGAATAGACACCACAAATCATTCTTTGCACAGGAGAGTCAAAAATTTATCCCATAAGCCATTAATGGTAGTTTCATTATAGTGCACCAATAATAGACAAAAAATTGATAAACTATATATGCATAAGACTGTCATTAGAATGGTATGCATAGACAATGACAGTGGGTGTGAAAACACAACTATATCGAAGAACATGTTAGGAAGACATGAATATTTTCAATATTGAGCAGTACGTTTGCATTTAGTATTTGCGAATTTTCATTTTGGCAGAATGTTGCCTATTAAAATGGTGGATCGAAAATCGTGCTAGTAAAATATATATGATTTATTTTGGAATTTTCTCATTGGTTGCTGGTATTTTTGTCATGGTTTTTTTTATTTTGTAATTTATTTAATAATTTTATTGAACTTTGCTATTGGAAATATTTCAAGACTTTTTTCGTATATTCGTGTTTTGATACGCACTATTTTTAGCAACGCATAGTGTTTTAAACAATACATTTGCATTTACTATTTGCAAATTTTAATTTATTGTGAGTGGATTGAAGTGCAAACATCATCAATGGCTTATGGTGTGAATTTTTAAGTTTGTTGAGAAAAGTATTATTTGCACTATTTGCTCATTTTCTTAGGTTGTTTGACATGGCTGAAATTTCTATTTGTTGAGAGGGTTTCCATTTGCCATGTTGGAAGCAACAAAAGTGGTCTTTGTAAGTTCCTATATCTTTTACACTTTCATTTTTGTGTTGTCTACTCATTTTCTTGGATTGTTTGATGAGAGTGAAATCAATGGCTTTTGACAGGGTTTTTGTCTAGAATTTTGGAATTGAAAAATGAGGTGTTTGTAAGTTTCTATATCTTTTACAATGTCATTTTATAGTTTTTTGCATCTCTGCTTTGTATGGGTTGATGCATGTTGTTCTCTATTTTTTATTGCATTTATGGGTTAGTCTCTCTTCTTGAGTTAAATAATTGATACATATTGATGAAATGTTTGTTATAGAAAATAATCGTTTGCTTGATAGTCTTAAAACATTATTAGTTGATGAAATGAATTTGATAGATTCAAGTGCAGTTGGCATGCACGCGTGAAGAGAAAATGTTAGTTCCATTCTTAATTGTGGGCAGCAGAGAAGTTGATGTTAACAAATCATGGTGTTAAGTCTTTAATTCAACAGAGTGTCTCATAAAAGCATTCTAAGATAGGGAAGAATAGACATGAAGGCATAAAATGCAGAGAGCAAGAAACAATTGGCTTGAACTCATAATATACATAAATGTAAAAAAGTATAAAATGATAGTGCAAAGGATAAAGGAACTTACAAGTGTCTTGTTCTTCAATTCAAGTATGATAGAAAACCCTGCCAACAGACATAGACTTCACTTCCATCAAATAATCTAAGCAAATAAATAAATAATGCAAAAAATGAGTATGTAAAAGACATAGGAACTTACAAACAGTTGCTCTTTTGCTTCCAATATCATAGATATAAACTTTCTCAAGAGACATAGATTTTATTCGCTTCAAATAGTCAAAGCAAGTGAACAAAGAATGTAAAGTATCCTTTGCTACACAGGATTAAAACTTGAAACAATAAGCAAAAGTCAGGAACCAATGAATGCAGAGCTGCAAAAATTTCTAAAACAAGACTGTTAAAGATATAGTAACTTACAATTGCCTTGTTTTCTGTTGGTAACTTGGAAGACATAAAACCTATTAAGAAACATAGATTTCACTCTTATGAAATAGTCCAAGCAAGCAAATAAACAATCCATAAAGTGAGCGTAAAAGGTATAAGAACTTACAAATGACCACTTTTTCACTTTCAATACGATTGATATTGAATGTCTCAATAGAGACAGATTTCACCTTCATTAAACAATCCAAGCAAATGAACAAACGATGAAAATGAAAGTTAGGGTCTCTATATGCATAATGATGTCATTATTAAAATGTGATGCATGGGTAGAGAGATAGGATGCAAATGCATCACTAGATCAAAGAACATTTGGAAGCCATGTAAAATTTGCAATAGCAATGAAGCATTACGAATCATCTAAAAATGTGCTTTTGTGGTGCTCAAAATAGTTTGTGATAAAACAGGGCCCATCGCAAATGCAGAGGTGTAAAAAACTATAAAGCAACACTATAAAAGATATAGGAACTTACAGACATGTCAATTTTCTCTTGCAAAACAATACACATCGAGCCTATCAACAGAAAAAGATTTCACCCCCATCAAACAATGCGATTAGATCAATAAACGATGTAAAAAATGATAGTGTAAAAGATATTGGAACTTACAAAGCCCTAGTTTTTGCTTCCAACATGATAGACATAAATCCTATCAACATGAATAGATTTGATGCTCATCAAATAGTCTGAGCAAATGAATAAACAATGGAAAAATGACTATGTAAGAGATATAGAATCTAACAAATGCCTTCTTTTTTGCTTCCAATGTGATAGATATATAGTGTCCAAATAATAATCTAGGCAAATGAATAAACAATGCAAAGAATTATTTGCTTAACAGAATGAATATTTCATAGTATAAGCCATTAATGACACTTGCACTTCAGTTTAACCACAATAAATGGAAGTCAGGTAGTTTATAAGCATAATAGCTTTGTTAAAATGGAATGCATGGGCAAGAACATTAGATATGAATATGTGACTATATCGATGAGAATTACAAATACATGTTATATTTCCAATAATAAGTAACATCGAGAATTGAAAAATTCTTCTACTTTATCATGCCAGGGAAAATTTGGAACAAAATAGGGTAGATTACAATTGCATGCATGCAAACAACTATCAAACGACATTGGAAAAGATGTAGGAACTCACATGTGGCTCATGGTTCACTTCCAGTATGATAGACATAAACCCTATGAGTAGATATAGATTCCATCATCGTCAAACAATGTGAGGAAATTAATAGGCAATGCAAGAAAATGATAGTGTGTGACATATAAGAACTTACAAATTCCTTGTTCTTTGCATCCATCACAATAGGTATAAACTCTTTCAATAGAGACTAATTTCATTTCTATCAAACAACCCGAGGAAATGAATAGGAAACACATACAATCTTTTGCTTGATAGACTTAATATATCACACTATAAGGCACTAATAAATTGCAAATGCATACAAACTATAAAATAACATTGTGAAAGATATAAGAAGGTGCACATGCCTTGTTTTTTATCCATTTGCAATGAATGGAAGCTAGATCAAAATAGAAGTATAATTTCCTTGGAGGCAAAAGACATGTTAACTAACAGATTCCATCGTTGTCAAACAATTTGAGCAAGTGAGTAGACAATTCAAGAAAATGACAGTGTTGTAGAAATAGGAACTCACAAACACATTGTTGTTTGCATCCAGCACAATAGATATAAACACTTTCAATAGAGAGTGCATTAACTCTCATCAAAGAATCAAAGCAAATGAACAAGAAACACAAAAAATCTTTTGTTGGACAGGGTTAAGGCTTAACATCATAAGCCATTAATGAATTGAAAATGCATATAAACTATAAAATAACATTGTGAAAGATATAGGAAGGTACAAATGTCTTGTTTTTATCCATTCACAATAAATGAAAATTAGACAGAAATAAAAGAATATCGTCCTTGGAGACAAAAGACATCTTAACTAGCATCAATAACTATAATCTATTCTGGGATGAAATGGTAGATTAGAACTATAGTATAGGTTTTTCCACAGATAGAATGGACAATTACAATGTTTGAACAAACAATGTGATTCAAAATTTTCACAATTTTATTTTTAAAACTTAATCAAAACAATATTTTTTTGGTGTCTAGATATCCCCATCTCTGTAGTGATTGATTTTGCAAAACAAAATCTAAGTAGTTCAAAATAGTGTTCGAAACAAGGCAACAATCATTTTTTATGGATAAATATTTTTTGAAAGAATATAGCACTATATATAAAACCATCAGGCATTTTAGTAGACATTTTCTATTTCACATAAAAGCAATATTGAATGGCTATAGCCTTCATTTGATCACAAACATGTAACCCTATGATTTGCAAAGAGCAAAAACCATTACACATGGAGCATTAGTTATAACTGTTTGTTAAATTGGAAACAAAACTGTTTACATCTATAGTGTGTATGTTTGAAACAGATGGATAAACAAGTGTGAAGTTTTGTGGTGCATATAAGGAGTCAAAATAAACTAAAACATAACTTATAATTGTTTATGAAATTGTAAGAAAAACTATACACATCTATACTTTGTATGTTTGAAAGAGATGAAAAGACAATTGTCAAGTTATGTGCTGCATATAAGAGGTAAAAATAAACTATCAAACTAGTCTTCATAAACGCATTGTCATTGACATTGTCAACAAAATTTATGTTGTATATGCTCTTAGACATTTTGCTAATTCATATTGTTTTGTGTTGGAACGTTGTGTTGCCTAGATCATGCTTCACAATCAATGAGCATTAAACTCCTCATAATGCTTTTGGTATGATATGCTATTAATGAATAAGAATAAAAATTGCAATAGTATAGGGTAAGCACCTTTGATAAACTGGAAAAAAAAATTCAGGTTGGTGGAGATGCCTTGCTACTTGCTTCAGTGACAATTCGTATGATGCAATTATCCATTGCAAGTGTAATTGTTCCTTGCAGTCAAAACTTCCACAATAAGAACATTACTATAGACATTTATTTCTTGTAATTTTGAAATGGAATTGCAGCTAGATGGGGGAAATTGTTTCATAGCTGTTGTTTGTGCAGGTAATAGTCCACAGGTCTATCTGTTGTTTGAACAGTGCATTATAGGGAATGCACATATTTAGATTTTATGTCAATGCCACAAGTTGTACACCGTGCAACATTAGTGTTTGATGTTTGTGTAAAAAAACTCTTTGTCTACATGAAGTGCAGATTGGTTTCGCATGGGGGCAAGTGGAAATTTTTAGGTCTTAGTGTTCCAGTCACCTATAATGGAAATGAAGATGTAATTAGTGACAAATGACAACAATGTGTATTTTAGGAAATTCACAATAGCAAGGCAGAGTTGGCAAATGCATTGTATCAGAAATCTATACTATCATGTAAAACGTAAATGATTCGGGAATTTACTTCCATATTTGAGGACTTCAGTGGTTGTAGGGAGGGCTTTGTAGATGCATCATTGAGTTTTTCAATGAAGCTATATTATGTTGTTTTCATCAAAGTTGTACCTTTTGGCCTAGAATGAATAATATTTCTGAACAATATGAAAGGAGTTTTTGTTGATGCCAGGATCAATTGTAGTGTCACATAGAGCTTTGTATGAACAATGGGGACTATAAGCTATAAAATACTCAATCGTCGAGGTGCAAAATTCCAAAGGAAATCAATTTAAGAATTTGATGGCATTGAATTAGAGTAAAAAATGTTTATTGAAAAATAGATACATTAATCTAATCAAATAAAGGCTGCTCAAATGTAAATGTTGTGAACACAAAACAACATTTTATAAACAAGTTTGCTCTATGGGAAAACAAATTGTAAAAATCCTTTAGTAAAGTCCAAAAAGCAAAGTGCTCAAATTCTACGATGTTGACATGAGTTTTACGGAACATCTTACGGTGGCGAAATCATCTTGGATCTCTCCATCTTTAACTTGCAACTCATATTGCATTAGTGCTTGATGATTACTAGTAACAACAACACCAATTGTTCCAATAGAGAAGTTCTCATCTGATTGGACAAGTTGTGAGATGGTTGTGTCAGGAATTATCCTGAGTTATTTACAGACTTTATCAATGGGTTCAATGGTTCTTCAAGCAGTTAGAACAAGGGAATAATCAACATCCCCTCTTTCATATTGTGTTTTTTTCGTAATGAAAAAATTCGTGAAATAGACACTTGTATGAGGTGATAATTGCAGAAATATGTCAATTAGTTTGTTGTTGATGTTTACAGTGATTGTCATTTGACCATGAATGTCAACTAAATCAACACACACAATTGTTGCTTTAAGTGGTGTTCTAGGATTTGGGTTAATTGCAGGGCCATAAATGGCTAAAACATCGCCCTCAAATGCTAAAGCTGATTGTTTTGTGCATATGTCGAGGATGCTTGATGGCTCTGCAGTTTCTACTTTCAATCTGTACATTGTGATTTGAGAAATGACAAAAACTAAATCAATAATTAAACATATAATGAGTTAACCTACATATGACACAAATGAGATATAGTACTTGCCTCTTTTCATCTTGTTTGTCAACTGACTGATCCATCCTCTGTTGTGCAAAAAATGCAGTTTATGTTTTCCAAATGTTTCTGCAAACATATGCAATGAGATATTTATGTCAAATTTTGATATGATTTTGAAGTTTTTCGGTGTCAAATTTAAAGTATATATTTACCTATTTGTAAATGCTCTAGATACTCTGGTGTGTGCTAGGAAATGCTAAGTTATATGTTGTATGAAATAGCAAGAGATCTGTAGCCTGCATCCAACAATTTAGGCATTTGACATGCATAAAAAATAACATATGGTTGTGTTGCAACCTTGATCTGTGATGCATAACAATCTACACTTTGCAATTTGGTTTTAATAAAGAGAATAATGGTGTGCAATGCTTTAGTAATATTTTTCATAATAGCATGGCTGCCTCTAAACAGTTGTGCAATCAATTACAATAGCATAGTGATGCAAGATATTTCCAACAATATGATTGATATTATTCTCTTCGAATAATACCCAAACCTGAAATTTCCATGAGTAGAGAACAAAAGAAACAACATAAGAAGCTCATAGTGACTACACTGGATAGTATAAACAATGAATAAAATATGATGTGTGGCATTTTAAGCAGTGCATTTGTATTTACTATTCAAGTATTTTCATTTATTGTGAGTAGTCTAAGTGAAAGTGCCATTAGTGGTTATGGTGTGAAGTTTTAAGTCTGTTGTGCAACGTATTATTTGTGTTGTTTATTGATTTTCTCAGGTTGCATCCATGATGCACATGCATCAAAACATGCATTGTAAATCAGACATATCTTGAATAGATAGACACCCTTCAATGTTTATCACAGTTTCATAAATGGGTGATTAACTTGGATTGAAAAGATACAAAACCATGACCAAAATATCAAAATCCAATGAGATATTTGTATATGTACATATATATGTGTGTGTATGCATATATAGATATATATATGTATGTATATATATCTATATGTACATATAAATATGCATATATATGTATATATCTATATATGTGTGTTGTAGATTTTGCATTTATCTAGATTTGATTTTCATTTATTGTGAATAGATTGAAATGCAGTTGGCATTAATGGATTATGGTGTTGAGTTTTGAGTCTGTGAAGGAAATGGTTATTTATAGTGTTGTTATCAGTTGATCCCTATTTTTGCAGTTTCCTCATTAGTTTTTGATGTTTCAATGACAATTTGATGTAGCGTAGATATTGCAAAGTGGTCTGACCAATATGTATCTAGTACTTTGGCTTTGACAGTAGCAATTTCGATCCTATGTATCCAAAAATGATCCAACATACTGCCTGCATGTGTTGTTGGCTTGTCAACAATCAATGACAATTTGTGTTGTTATTGTAGACACCGAAAATTGGTCTAGGCCTATGAGTACACATTCAACATAATTTTTTGTTATCCATGGTCATAATTAAATAATGTTATTATTTAATTACCCTTTTCTAACACATATTTCCTCTATTAATTAAATACCATTTTTAATTAATTCATTAATTCATAATGACTTTATTCAACTCGATTAATTAAATAAATCATATTTATTTAATTATGTCGCTAATTAATTAATTCTCCTTCTCAATTAAATAATTTATTATTTAATTACCCCCTTTGTCATATTTCAACTATAATTAAATATCTTTATTTAATTATTCAATTTAACCCTCTTTATCTATAATTAAATATTTATTATTTAATTATTTAATTCCACTTTTACAACAGTCAAATTAAATAAATTATCTTTATTTATTTAATTAAATTCATTTCATTTTTGAATGTTGAATTGAAATTAACATTTAATTCATGTTTAAATCATTTATGTCACATTCTTCTATCAATCAGTTGACTAATCATTCACTCACCTTCTGACTCAAGATCTATTTCTAAATCCGCAAGTTATCTCCGGATTCAACACTTGTTTGTCTTTGCGAGAAGACTCTCTATCACAACTAGTCAGTTAACTAGTTCTAACTCATGTGCATGAATGCATCTATTAATTAAATATCTTTATTTAATTAATTAATTTAATTATGCATTTGAATTCTTCATCTTTGAGTTCTAACTTTGTCTTTGACATTCAAAGTCTATTTCTTCTATTTCCAAAGACTCTTAACTGAAGATTAAGATCTTAAACTCTTGTTCTTCCTATTTTTGAACAATCTTGACACAAGATTAAGTTATCGTATGGCCTGTCATTATCATTATTCCTCCCCGAAATCATACACTTTTGAGAAGAAACTTATCTTCGATATTTTTCTTAGACATTCAACAAGGTTATGCTTGCATCAATATTGAAAATCTAAGGGCAAGAATACTGAAACAACAAAATGGAGAAGAGCAATCAAGATAATTCGAAGGAGTGGACGCATATTCGGTGAGAGTTTTCCAATTGATTTGTTTAGTTTAATTATGTTTACTTATTTTCATTCTTTGTTGTTTGATTTAGATTAATATTGATTTAGATTAGGATTAACATCGTTTGTTCTAGTTGCATATCATTATCCAGATTTTATTCTATGTTATATTTGGTGAACCCAACGTGAACACGCTTCAAATTCACGCAACATATTTTCGTCTTTCCGTTTTTAGTTTTGCAGGTTATCGTACGGTGCACCGCATATGTTCAAATCAATGACGCATCTATATTATGAGCCGCATCTGCTAAACCCAACGATGCATCTACCATTCCGCACCGCATCCGTGAAGCCTTGAACCACATCCGACTATCAATATTTTGACCCATGACCGACTGTCAACACGCACTGCATTTGTTTTTCAAATCCACGCCGCATCTGTGGCTCCAAAAGCCGCATCTGTCTGGTAAATATTTTTCACTTTTTTATTGACTTCCGTACATCCGTGTTTTCTTTTGTCGATTATGTGTGATTTTTTTTTTCGCTAATGTTTGTTTACGGCTGTGTTAAGGGGGAATAACCTTTTTTTTACAGGACGAAGCATAGAAGACAATAAAAAAACCAAAGACAATATTTTCTGCAAGACGAAAGCCGAAGACAAAAATAATGAACTACTGATAAGTTTGCATGTAGGACCTAATGCCTTTGTTTTTATTTATTTAGCAAGCTTTTTGTTTGGTAGATAGATAACTGTTATTTGGAATAAAAAGAATTAGTGTTTGCTTTATTTGGTGCGAAAGCACATATCTGTCACCCTTTATGATTCGGTATATCGGAGTATCCTCTCCCCTTGCGCAGTCATGTGATCCTAGGTGTAAGAGAAACAGTTACTAACTCTAGAACTTGGGCCTGTCTTGGTGGGAAAAAGTAGTCACCCCAAGACGACTTAGACCAGTAACACGCTTTAGCCAGTGACTTCCACCCGGTATATAAAAATGGATTTCTGGGAGAAACCCCAAAAATCACGCTCACTATTCTGACAAGAAGGGAAGAAATGGTCTCTTGCTGAGTTGAATAGTGCCCCATGAATGGAATGCCCTTACTAAATACCATGTTGTAGTTTGCCAAAATCCTACCTATTTGCTGGTGCAGCAGGGTCGGCCCTGTGAAGCCATCTTACATTCTTACGGTTTATGTGTGGAGATGAGATGTATGCCATGGGAGTTTCATGGGTACAGTAGCTTGACTGCCCCGTATAAGTGAGTGACGTGGAGGGGAGCCAGTGGGGTCAAGCTACTAGTCATCCGCCATAAATATGCATAGCTGGAGAAATCCAAGTAAGAATTCAGTAAATATTATCCAAAAAGCCTAGGTTGTAAATGTTTTCGGGTCTTAATAGTTCTATCATCACAAATTGAAAATACATTGATTTATGTGCTTGTGTCTGTTGTATTTGTCAAAAATCTTGATCAACAAATGGATTCAGTCAAATCAACTTTAAGAAAACTTCAACTGTCAAAAAGTGAGTTGCAACTGTCAGTTTTAACACCGCATCTATCTTAGCAAGTGACATTTGTTAGAGGAAAAGCCACATGTGTCTGTCAAAAAGGTTATTTTCACAGTCTGGATATTACGAGCCGCAACTGTTAAATTTTGAGTCGCATGTGTACATGCAAGCCGCATCTGTCAATTTTCAAGCTGCAAGTGTCTGTCAAAAATTTTAGGTTTACAAAGTCCATATTTATCACTGCATGCGTATTGAAAAACTGCATTTGTCATAACAAAAACCGCATCTGTCAAAAAAATTGCATGTGTATTGCAAACAGCATATGTCATAACAAAAACCACAACTGTCAAAAATTCCAAACTCTATCAGTATTCGAAATGAGGTTTTTAGTCAAATCACTGCATGTGCATGCTAAACCGCATCTATCAGAAATAGAACCGCAACTGTTAGGTGAACCACATTTGACTGTCAACAAAAAACTTCGAAAACCGCAAACTAAGTCTGAAACATCACTGCCATTTTTGCTTATGTTTCTAAAGATCAACCTTGGATAGAAACTAGAAAAATTTTGCTCAAAACCTTGCATTATTAGGTGTCATATACGTCTTAGTCATAAGTCAGCCTAAGCTACATGCATTTAGATAATTTATAGGAAATTGCATATAGTCAAATAGAACAACCTTTTGCATCATTGGGTACGTTCATGTTCCAATTTGTCCTAATCATTGAACCTAGTCACTTTGGTCCTATTAGTGAATCTTTTTAGCTCAATAGTCTAGTTTGAAAAATTCACCTTGTAAACCGTCCTTGTCTTACAATCAGGTTCCTTGGTCAAACACAAATCATTACATGCATTTATTCCATAGGTGGTAGGTTATATCCATCTTAGAATCATTTACCGTCATAATTCTACTCGAGATTCTGCATATTGTTCGTCCTACCATATGTCATCTTAGAATACGTCATTTTAGAAATCTTTAGCAACATCCTTATTTTCAAAAAATCCAAAAAACATAGAAATAGGTCATATCAGTTTTTAGACATAGTTTGCATTACCCTGGTTTGAGCAACTTTTCATGGTCGAAACAAGGTCTCAAAAGAAACATAAGGTAATGTCGAACCGCAACGACTTTATCAATCCATTCAAAAATCAACCATTAGGAAGTGAGAGACCACACAATGCTTTGCTTGAAAAACACGTCACTAGAGATACACATGGATAATTTTCTATAGAAGACATAGACGCCGCCATACAAGATCCTGAGTTTGCATCCTTTATGGATGAGTGTTTTTCAAATGATCCCCAATGATATCTAGCAAAGTTTCTAGTAGAACGTGCCACACTACCACCAGGATTTGATATTCATACTTTGAAACCACAGTCTACTCAAACAACGCAAACTGCAACGTCAAGTGTTTCTATTCCCCAAATTACCATAGTGATACCAACTAGCATATCTACTCAAACATTGTCAATTGTAAGCACAATCCCTTTCAACGTTACACAAGGTTTACAATTTACTGCGGGGGCAACTTCCTCCAACCCCTTTGGCACCAACACTACTGGTAAGAGATCCAAAGTGGGAACGAGAATTCCTATACCAATTCAGAACATTCAGATAGGAAATATTCCTATACCAAATCAGAACATTCAGACAGGAAGGATTCCTATACCAAATCAGAACATTTAGACAGGAAATATTCCGATACCAAATCAGAACATTCTAATGGGATATATTCCTTCACCAAATCATAACCCATCATAGAACATGGCATATTAGAACACCTACATTGATCCAAACAACGCAAACAACATGTCCTTGACACAAGTAGATGTTCTCCAAAACCAAATGAAAATGCTTCAACAATAGATGGACAACATGTCTATGTTAGGCAAACGAACTATCTCAGCACAAGATCTATGTCCATGTCCTTTCAACAAAGCGTTTTACATGATAGCCTTCCCCCATGGGTACATTATACCAAATTTTCCTAAGTATAATGGGAGGAAGAATCCTTTAGAACACATTAGAGAATTCTCAATGGCATGCATGGACATATCATATGATCCCACATACTTGATGAGACTATTTTCGTGAACCCTTATAGGGATAGCACTGGAGTGGTTCTCGAAATTACCATATGGCATATGATCCTGGGGTGAATTAGCTGAGAAATTTTTCGAACACTTTTACTTTAACATAGATAATGAAATAACCATAGCTACCTTGTGTCACACAACACAAGAAGATGGTGAAACTTTCACCACTTTCTTCCAGAGATGGAGAAGTCTAGCTAGCAAATGTCTAGTTGAAATACCAGAAAAGCAAAAGGTCACAATATTCCTTGAAAACATCAATCCAAAACTGCGAAGTGACTTAAGGGTACACTGTTGTACTTCATTCCTAGACTTGGTACAAAAGGGCATCATCCTTGAAAAAGGCCTTATAGCCAAAGGAGAAATTAAGGTACCAGGCAGAAATCTAGTGGTTCAACATCAAAACACACTCAATGATAGGAATAAATTATGGCCTAGAAACAAAAATGTTACAAATGACGGCATTGTTGATGCTAAAAACATACATACGGGACCAGGTTATCACACTTAGAAGTTACAACTCCAATCAAGACATGACGAATAGTCTAGATCAAATGGCCAATTATGTCCAAAATTCATAGCAACAATGACCACAAAGGAGATTTCCTACACGTGAATTTACCCCTTTAGGACAACCAATCGAGACAGTTTTCAAAGAGTTGATTAAACATAATCTCATTAAACCTTTAGAACCAAGAGAGTATGATCCTGGACAGTTTAAACCTTCATGGTGGGATGATAACGCTTTTTGTGACTATCATCGAACGAAAGGACACAACCTACAACAATGTCACCAACTGAAGAATATTATACAAGACTTTGTTGAAAACGGAACCATAGAGGTCAATGGGTAGAAAAATACTAAGAATAGTGATCATAAGGTCTTCATGAACCCATTACATGACCACACAAAAGGAAAAGCCTCCAATTCGGAAACCAAGAATTCTCCATCAGCCAATTACACAAACACCAAGTATGACTATGGAAAAGGAAAGACCATATATAGCCTCCGAGCTACAAATGAACATGTCGATACCATCATCATTAAGAAGCATCCAAAATGTGTTGTAAACACATGCATAACAAAGATAACTATTCCAGGACCTTCTTCTGACCCACCTACACAATCTTCCAAGTCTAAGTACAATCTCCTTGATCAACTGAGAAAAACCCTCGCACATATATCCATCTTGGAATTGTTGACTTTATCACCTAAGCATCGAGCTATTCTCGACAAAGCCTTACAGAACACGACTGTCCCTATAGACTTAGATGTCAATCGTTTTGAAGAAATGGTGGGATATTTAACCAACTCGCACCATGCCACAATTTCCCAACAAGATTACTCAACTGAAAATACTGATCATAATGACCCAATACATCTTGAAGTCCTAGTCAATCAAACCAAAGTCAAACGTGTCTTGGTAGACGGAGGAGCAGGTTTGAACCTGTGTACCCTAAAATTGGTTAAGGCATTAGGATTCTCAGAAGAATGCGTAGACACCTCTAAAAGTATAGTCATCAAGGCTTACGATGATAAGGAAAGATCATCCAAGGGAGTTGTCACACTTCCTATCAAAATTGGCCCAGCAATTATGAACACCAGCTTCCAAGTCTTGGATCTCACCCTTCCTTATAACTTGTTGCTAGGTAGACCTTGGATACACACAATGAAAGTCATACCTTCCACATATCACCAATGTCTTAAATTCCCACATAATGGCACCAAGATCATGATTGATGGTGATCCAGATCCTTCTCAATATTGTACAAGCCTAAAGGAAATTCCACAACGACAAGTACCCATTAATCAAGAAGCTCCATCATCATCCACTTTATCCCTATACATTGATCCATCACATCTTACCAAGTCCATCTCATTCAAACCACCATCACCCACTCCTAAGGTCGAGATCCAAGACAAGGGCTGTGGAGAGTATCACTTGAAGGCCTCCTATTATGTCAGTCAGTTGATTCCACCTAAGGCATATGGCTTACCCATGGCAGACAAAAGACAGTCAGTAGTCACATTTCATGTTCCCCCCTACAATGACATTGACCAAATGGGGAGAGTTAAGTGAAGAGGTTGTGGACCAAAGTGATATTACCTCTTGGTTGTACCAGGAAGACAATGAATACCCCTCACTGTCTATTCAAATAGCTAAGGATCAATATGGAAAAGGCTTTAAGATAATGCAAAGCAAAGGCTATGACAGACATAGTGGGTTAGGCCTACATCAAAATGGAAGGACGGAACTAATTATTGTCTCACCACGACCAAAATACCTAGGGCTAGGGTTTCAACCGCTTAGAATTGGGTTTCCTAGTACTTCGTCATCATTTCAAGAGGAAGTGAGTGCTTGCACAGACATCGAGATATCTCATGAACCACTTCCCTCAGTTTATGACAAACCCCCAATTTACGATGAATCCCCTGACTTGAGCGATTGTGAATGGGATTCCCTTTCCTCTACCAGTGCCATGAACCTAGATAACCTATTTGGAGAGCTTGACCTCATGATAAAATCCTTACCAAAGTCGTCTAGTCCCCGTAATCAGAAGTCCTTGTCTAAAGAAATATGGCTTAAGCACTATTTTTGGGAAACCCTTGATCATGCATCTTGGACACCTGATGAACCATCTTCTGATGACTTAGCCATTGCAATAGTCCCACATCAGAGTTTACCTACCCCTAGGAGAAAGAACAAGAAGGAGTTAGTCCAAAACATCTGTGACCATGTCAACCATTCTATACTCACCTTGTCGGCTTCCACTTTTGCTAACTCTGATGATGATATGCCCCTCATATATCCTGAACTTATCGACTGGGATCAACAAGGTACATCCATCTTAGATACATTCGAGAATGGAAAAGCATTAGCTAAGTTCATGGGACTTCGAGAAGGCATACCTAGAGGGGATCATAAAGCTGGTTTTACCATAGACTTGGACGACAAAGCATATTTTGGGGAGTCTATTTACACATCTAGTCACAAAAATGAGAATAAAAATAAAAAAGACAATAAAAAGAAAAATGATGGGTCCCTAGGTGAAAACCGAAAGGTGCCTTTGGACGAAGAAACAGTCAAAATAAAGGACGTATCCAAGGGAAAAAACCTCTCAGAGGCACCCAAGGATAGAGGTTTAAATATTCTCCCCGTTGAACAGGAAAAGTCACCAATGCTAGTAGAAGAGTCTGTTGAAGTCAACATAGGTACAGAAGAGAATCCTTGGATGGTATATTTTGTAGCTTCTTTAACAGAGACAAAAAAACTTGAGTTTAAGGACTTCTTCAAAAAGAGACAGATAAAATTTGCATGGTCATATGCTGACATGCCTGGGCTGGATCCAGACCTAATATTGCACCATCTACCACTACAGCCAAGTATTAAGCCAGTCAAACAGAAGTTAAGAAAAATGCATCTGTAAATTGCTCTATTGGTCAAAGCAGAACTCAAGAAACTTCTAGATGTAGGATTCATAAGGACGATCGACTATGCGGACTGGATATCAAATCTTGTGCCAGTGACTAAACCAACTGGGGGCATCCGCATTTGCATAGACTTTAGAGACATCAACAAGGCATGTCCTAAGGATGACTTCCCTTTGCCAAACATAGACATGATAGTAGACCTTACAATAGGATACGAGATGCTATCCCTCATGGACGGTTTCTCTGGGTATAACCAAATCAAAATCGTAGCTGAAGACCAACACAAGACAACTTTCACGTGTCCATGGGGCACATACTATTGGAATGTTATGCCTTTTGGCCTTAAGAATGCAGAGCTACTTATCAATGGGAAATGACTATGATTTTCCATGACTTTATACATACTCTCATGGAAGATTATGTAGATGACATTATAGCTAAATCAGAAAGAAGGGCAGATCATTTGAAGGTTCTAAACAAGATATTCCAGAGGCTAGAGAATTGCAACGTCAGACTAAATTCGAAGAAATGTGTCTTTGGAGTGAAATTAGGGAAAATTCTAGGGTATATCATTTCTAGAAGAGGCATTGAGGTCGATCTAGAGAAGGTAAGAGCTATTATAGAAATGCCTCCTCTAGTCAGCATTGGTCAACTAAGAACACTATAGGGAAGATTATAGTCTATTAGGTGTTTCATAGTACAACTAGCAAACAAAATACACCCATTTCAACATCTACTCAAGAAAGTAGTACTATTTGTGTGGACACCTAAATTTCAAGAAGCTTTCCAACAAATCAAGGATTATTTGCTCACTCCACCTGTCTTAATGCCACCTACAAATGGAAAACCATTGATACTATACATTTCAGCAACTCAGTCGGCATTAGGAGCTCTTCATGCACAAAACGATGATCAAGGTCATGAAAGAGTAGTCTACTACATCAATCATACCTTGGTAGGATATGAATTGAATTACAACAACATAGAACATTCCTATCTTTCGGTAGTCTTTCCTACTCAGAAACTTCGACACTATATGCTCAATCGCCAAACAATGTCGGTCGCAAAGATTGATCCCCTCAAATACCTCCTAAGTAAAGCAACATTAACAGGCTGATTGGCTAAATGGGTTATGATACTTAGTGAGCATGGCATCCAATATGTCAAGAGGAAGGCTATAAAAGGACAAGTGATTGCACATCAGTTAGCGGATGCACCTATGAAGGCAGACCATCCTTTAGTGGCAGATTTTCCTGATGAATTTCTCTTCAACATTGACATTAGAACCAAATGGAAATTATACTTTGATGGGTCACATACAAATCGTGGTTCAGGAGCAGGTATCCTATTTGTTACACCTTAGGGAAATACTATTCCTAAATCATTCAGGATTGCTTTCCCTTGCACCAACAACATAGCAGAGTATGAAGCCTTAGTGACTGGACTAAGAATGGCAGCACAATGGAAGATTAAGAGCCTACATGTTTTTGGTGATTCTCAGCTAGTAATCCGGCAAGTAAATGATGATTACGAGACTAAGGATGAGAAGCTTTCCCCCTACAAGCACATGGCCGATAGTTTCAAGCATTACTTCAATGACATTACCTTTCAACAAATACCACATATTCAGAACAAGGTTGCAGATGCTATGGCAACCGTGGGTTCCTTATTGGATATTCCGAGTAATGTGCCTAAGTTTGAGTTTTTGGTTGAAAAGTTGTTGGTCCCTACCTATGATGTCCCCGATACTATGATGGTGTGTACAATTGTTGGTCCTACATCCCCTTGGTACAAAGACATATTTGAATATCTAAATGAACAAACCTTACCTCTATACTTCTCCAATAACCAATGCAGAACTTTTATCCGTAAGTCAGCTAAATTCACCATCATCGGAGATACCCTGTATAGACATACCTTAGATAATGCCCTAATGAGATTTCTCGATGCTGAGGAAGCACAAACAACTTTGCGAGCGGTGCATGAGGGTATATGTAGATCCCATTTGAGTGGTCCTACTTTAGCCCATAAGATTATGAGACTAGGTTATTATTGGCCTACAATGGAGAAAGACTCATATATCTTTGTAAAGAAATGTAGATAGTGTCAAATACATAGAGATTTGATAAGAGTACCAGCACAGGAGCTTCATCCAATTACATCACCATGGCCCTTTTCCCAATGTGGACTTGACCTCATAGGTAAGATACATCCTCCATCCTCCAACGGCCATAAATTCATCATAATCACCACTGAATACTTCACCAAATGGATAGAAGCTATTCCCATGACCTACATCACTGGCACACAAATATCTAAGTTTATCCTAAACTATATCATATGTCAGTATGGTGTACCCCAATCCATAATCACAGACAGTGACTTCCCATTCAGAAACCAAGAAGTATGCCATCTATGTGAAGAGTTCCATATCAAACATCATTTTTCCACCCCGTATTACCCACAAGGTAATGGCCAAGCCGAGGCATCTAATAAAACCATTGTTAGAATCCTAAAAAAGACTATCAATGGCGTTGGTCATGACTAGCACCTATAGCTTAATCTTTCCTTATGGGCTTATCGCACAAGCATCTGTACTCCCACTGGCACCACTCCATACTCCCTAGCATTCGAATCTGAAGCTATCTTACCTATTGAGGTTGAAATACCTTCCTTGAGGGTATCCTTGAAGGGTCACATTGATGATGAAGAATATTGGGTATCCAGATTACAAGAGCTAGAATTATTGGATGAACGAAGATAGAAAGCACTAGACCATTTACAAGCATATCAAAATCGTCTTCATCATAGCTATAATAGGAAAGTTCTAAATAGACACTTTGACATTGGAAACCTAGTTTTAATGGAGAATCCTAAGAATCAAGTTGAACGAGAAAAACCAGGTAAGTTTGAACCTAATTGGTTGGGGCCCTATATAGTCATAGAAGCTTTTGGATCAGGAGCATACCAACTCTCTACTCCTGAAGGAGAGCCACTTTTTTCGCCAATCAACAGTCTTCATCTGAAGAGGTTCTATGCGTAGCTTCTGAGAATCTGTGTCTTAATCTAGAAAATACAAAAAAATGGAAAAAACAAAAAAATGGTTACCTTGATGAAAACCTGGCAAGCAGGCGTCTTTGTAACACCAAAAAAATTGATCAAAATAGTCAAGAGAAATAATCCGTCCAATAGTGAAAACCACTTCGATGGCGCTATGGATAAGTACCATGGTGAAAACCTAGAAAACATGGGCTATGTGTAGTCAAGTTCACTCTTTTGTCTACCATCATTCCAATCAGACTTTTTCATCATCCATCATAATAAATAGTTGTCTTATCCCTTGCTTGGAACAATTGACATCAAATTCCATTTCATCATATTCCCCACTCCATCTTGCAAGTCTTATTCCCGACTGGGGGCAAATCCTTATTCTGTGCCCTGAAGACCTTATACATAACATTACACCAAATGTACTGAAAAATCCCAAAAACATTAGAAAACTTCAAAAAATCCAAAACAAATCAAAACATGTCAAAAAATACCAAAAAAAAAAAAAAGAGTCAAGTCAGTCATGTAAAGTCAGTCGTAGACATAGTCGAACTATGTTGCCTGCGACTGGGATGTAGGCAAGGCCATCAATCGATGTGCCCTCGAGGCATTAGGTCTGTCTATCTAGGTTTGTCATGTATCACACATTAAAATCATGAATCTTTGTACATTCAAAGCCATTGGTCGTGTCGAACTACGAGGTCTCTACGTGTACAACATAGGCAAGTCTAATCAATCGATGAGCCCCCAAGACCGCACTAGGTCAATTCAATAGGGTTTATCACATTCAGTTATTATCACACACGTTGCATATCATCAGCTTAGGTTAGTCCTTTAGGGTATCATCTCATGTCATACACTTTCAATACACACACACTTTTGATCAGTCAAAGAATCAAAACAAGTCATGCATCAACAAGGAAAAACATCTCAAAGTCATCAGGTCAATATCAAACACATTGTCAGAATGATCAACTTATGTCTTAAACAAGATATGTCTTTCTTGTCAACAGACGCTATCAAATTGTCATAGCCTCATGTTGTTTCTCACATCAATTTCATCAGGCTCCAACATCTTATACAACACGTGTCTTTTTCTGAAACCAGGCTTTGTCATGCCTTATACAGATAGTCACCAGGTCGAAACCAGATTCAACGTCTTATGCGGTATGTGTCATCCCTCACATTACGCTATGTCAACATCAAACAATCAAACAGTCCTACAAGATCAGGTTTTGGTGAATACTTTTATTTAGCTTTATGACTTTATATCTTATGTTGTCTTATCTTTTTTATCGATTTGTGAATTAGTCTGGTTACTAGCTTTCTCAAGGATGTCCCTTGAAGGATTTAGAGAAGCAAGGATGTCTCAGGACTCTTTTTCTTTGACTGTTGTCTGTCAATTGTCTTTTTAACTTTGGTTTTTGAGTCATGTTACTAGCTTCCTCAAGGATTTCCTATCAAGGATTTATAGGGGAAATGATGTCTCATGACCCATCTTTTATTTGTTTGTTGTCTGTGGTTTGTCTCGACAAAATGACTAGGGCATCTTGTCCTTAGTATGAGTTACGACATTCCTTGTCTACGACTATCTGTTTTTCACAGATGGATGAATTTGTACATTATGGTCTATCTCATATCATGGTTTGTACTATCCATTTGTGTCATGTCCCACCCAATGATGATAAAAAGAAAGCAAGCATAGCATATTTGGCAATATATCGAAGATCACATGTTTTTCAATCAATCAACCTTCGTTATTTCTTACTAACATTCTGAATTCATTCGTGCTAACATTTCTCTTCTTTGACATAATGATAAAGTCTTGTGACACAACAAAAACATTAAATCATTTGCATATGCATACATATTATAAGCATTTCACATAGTTGTATTGCATTTCAAACATATAGATAGTAACATTAACATCTTCATTGCATACATTTGAAATCATGACATAATAGGTATTTCGTCATCATTAGATACATAATGTAAACATTGCATGTACATACCAAATCACATATAAATAAGCATCATAGAGAAAATCACATCCATTCTCAAATAAAATCATCATAAAATGCATAAACGCATCATGTAGAAACATTCATTTATAACACATGTGCATACATCATCTAGGAAACATAATCATATAGAAATAATGCATCATCCATAAAATAGAACTGCATATCATATAGAAGCCACCAAAAATCATATATATATCGCTCAAAATAATGTGTCACAATACAATGTCCGAGTGTATCCATAAATAAAAACGAGCTCGCAGGCTCTCTGATCAAAATACAATGTCTACATATATAACAAGTGTCAACGTGTCCCACTGCCACTACTGTCATGTGGTGAAGGTGGTGGGAAAAGCCTTGAAGGTGCTCTCTATGAGATGGAAGGCCTCTCATACAGACCTACCCTCGATGGTCCTACCACACCCTCTATACTTTGTGTCCTGGTGTGGCTCCTGCTCTGTGATCTCTGGTTGTGAACCTCTGAGAAGCTAGGAGCTCGTCTCTCTGCTGGCACCACTGCCTCATATAAATCGTTGTAATAAGTAGCTCTTTGTACTGATTTGACTATCTTGCGTACCATACCATCAGATGAAGTTCCACTACAAAGGAATCTGACCTCTGTAAACTGCTTCTCTATCTCTTATCGTTGGGCTATGGCTTGATCCCTCTCCATGAGTGCACTGTCTCTCTCTGTATGAGCATTGTCTCTATCTATCCGCATAGCATCCAACTCTACACGGGCATTGTCTCTCTATCCTCATGGAATCAAACTCTGCTATCATTAGTCTCAGTCTCTCCTCCAAGGCCTCCCTGTCACCATCCATAGGGGCATCATCCTCTCATCTCCCCTCCATAATCTGATCTTTGAGCTCTCTCTCCTGCTCCTCCATAGGTGCCTCCTCCTCAACATCCTCCTCTTCAACACCCTCCTCCTCAACATTGTCCTCCACATACCCTCCCAGAATACCTAGAGGGTCTATATCCATATCCATATCCTCATTCTGTCCACCAATCTCTACCTCTGCATGCTCCTCTGCTACTGCCTCCTCGGCAGCATGCTCATCTCCGACCAATGCATCAGCTCCACCTCTGATGTTCAACATTGGTACATCCTCTACCACTGCCTCTCGGATAGGTGAAACTCCACCTACCCAACCCCCTCTTTGTCCTCTCTATCCTTGTCTACCACCTCTACCTCTAACTCTCTACCATCCTCTCGGCCCTGTACCTCGTCTCTCAACTGGTGTTGGTTGATTCAGATCTGTGTAAGGAATCAGACGATGCTCTATCCACCATGCGTCATACACAGCTATAGTCCCTAGATCTACTACCTTGCCTCTCCATCCCCACTGTACTGGTTGTAGGGCCTGTATCTCTACCTCTACAGTAGCTACTGGAATCATGGGCCCCAAGTGTGGAACCTCTCTAGATGATCGAGAAAACTTTGCTCTACCTCAAGGCTCATCCTAAACCTCTTCGAACTGTCTCAAAACTCGATATGGCAAGTGTCTCTCTATGATGTGCACGCTCAAAACACTCCTCCCAATCAGGTACCGTGTCTATCTACAATATGGAAAATGTCTATCCTCATCAAACCACTACTCACAGTCCATGTATGGTCTCCAAGTGAACTGATTTAAGATATCGAGTGCATGTCTCTAATATCCAGTATCTCCCACATGGCTCTAAGTGATGTTTCCCGTATACCAGACAACATACAAAGATCTCGCTCATCACTCTATAGTAACCGGAGGTCGAAAAACAGCTATCCTCTCCCATGCCCAAACCATCAAAAGAGTGGTCCCACAACTCAATGACTGTGCATCTTTGTATGCAATATCATGTAAATGGAAATATAGCATCCCTAATAGACACGGACCCCAAGCATACATAGTCTCTCTCTCTAACATACCCACCAACATCTCTCCCCATCCAATAGGAAAACCATGACCCCGTCGATCTAGTAGTACTATCCCACCTATTAGTGTACATAATATATAGTCAATCCTCTCATATCTATCCGCCAACACCAACCATTTGATCTCATAATGCTCAATGTCGAGCCTACTAATATCGTCAACCTGATAAAATCTAGCTAGCTCAGTCAATCCACGTTGGGTATCGTACATCACCCACTCTCCTCTGATAGGAAGTCTAAGTATCCTGTACACATCCTCCTATGTGATAGTCACCTCCCCCATCAGTATATGAAATGATGATGTCTCAGAATGCCATTGCTCACACAATGTGTTGAGCATCCCTCTGTTTGCCCGAATCGTGGGCATCGAAAGATAATGACACAGACCAAGTCTCCACAAAAGCCATATCTTTGCATTACTCAGACGATCTCTTAGATCGAAGGTGTCAGGATGTGACTCCCGCATGTAGATCACATCTAAAACGACCTGCATTTCAACCAACATGTCAAAAAAATTCAATTTTTTCTTAGAAAAAAAAATTCGGAAAATTTTACTAGCCAAATGCGGCTCACAGTGACAAATGTGATGCACTCATACAAATGTGTTGCACGACAAGGCATTTACGTCACATATTCCATATGTATTGCATATTACCAATCCATTCTCTACTTAAAGCAAATGCAGTGCAGAAAAGCAAATGCGGTGCATTTTCTATAACCTATCTATCTGCTACATATGCATTACGCTAAAGCAAATGCGGTTCACTAACCTACATGCGTATATTCCTAATGCAAATGCATTCCATAAATACATATGTGATGCATAATAATGCAAATGCATTGAATGCATAAAATGCATATCCTAGACTAGGCGTGTTTTAGCATATGCGTCATTTCGCAGTCACATGTGGTGCATACGACGACATATGCGTTGATCCTAAAAGTCCACATATGCTAATTAACTTTTAAAGGCCTAGAAATATGTGCAAAAAATAACTTTCAAGAGTTCATTTTTGGGTGCATACCAGTTGTCCTGCGTCAGCTGGCCGCTTAAAGGTCCGGATCCGATATCCTCGATGCGCAGCGAATGGAATGGGAGCCATCTTCGTCCAATAGTCAAAGCAAAATCTCAGTTCTTCAAACTCCTCTGGGTGCAAATGAATTGGTTTTCAACCTAATTCTTATTTATAGCCAGGGTTTGGGTGGCATTTTTTCTGACCTAGTCTATTAGCCACTTAACCTTTCAACTTCTAATGACCCGTACTCGTCCGTAACATCTCCAAATTCAATTCCGTCAACTCCATAGCATTTATGACCGTCAAATTGACTTATCGGGAATATTTCCTGATTTTTTTGAAACTTTTCAAAAATTTGTCAATTTACCCGAGGCGGCATACTATAACCTATTTCATGTTGGGGCACAATTGGGGCATATTTTCTTTGACACAATGTCGTAACAACATTGTATCAAAGAGGGGAAAACTGTAGACACCGAAAATTGGTCTAGGCCTACGAGTACACATTCGACATAATTTTCTGTTATCCATGGTCATAATTAAATAATGTTATTATTTAATTACCTTTTTCTAACACATATTTCCTCTATTAATTAAATACCATTTTTAATTAATTCATTAATTCATAATGACTTTATTCAACTTGATTAATTAAATGAATCATATTTATTTAATTATGTCGCTAACTAATTAATTCTCCTTCTCAATTAAATAATTTATTATTTAATTACCCCCTTTGTCATATTTCAACTATAATTAAATATCTTTATTTAATTATTCAATTTAACCCTCTTTATCTATAATTAAATATTTATTATTTAATTATTTAATTCCACCTTTACAACAGTCAAATTAAATAAATTATCTTTATTTATTTAATTAAATTCATTTCATTTTCGAATGTTGAATTTAAATTAACATTTAATTCATGTTTAAATCATTTATGTCACATTCTTATATCAATCAGTTGACTAATCATTCACTTACCTTCTGACTCAAGATCTATTTTTAAATCCGCAAGTTATCTCTGGATTCAACACTTGTTCGTCTCTGCGAGAAGACTCTCTGTCACAACTAGTCCGTTAACTAGTTCTAACTCATGTGCATGAATGCGTCTATTAATTAAATATCTTTATTTAATTAATTAATTTAATTATGCATTTGAATTCTTCATCTTCGAGTTCTAACTTTGTCTTTGACATTCAAAGTCTATTTCTTCTATTTTTGAAGACCCTTAACTGAAGATTAAGATCTTGAACTCTTGTTCTTCTTATTTTCGAACAGTCTTGACACAAGATTAAGTTATCATTCTAACTTAATCTTTATCCTGCAGTCTTTTCTGACTCATGTTCTATCTGACACAAAACTCACATCGCATGACATTCATCAATCTCATCCATCGATCTCTCTTTCAATTTGAGCCAATCGTTCGAAAACCCAAAATCTATAAAATGGCATGTCATTATCATTATTCCTCCTCAAAATCATACATTTTTTAGAAGAAACTTATCTTCGATATTTTGCTTAGACATTCAACAAGGTTATGCTTGCATCAATACTGAAAATCTGAGGGCACGAATACTGAAACAACAAAATGGAGAAGAGAAATCGAGATAATTCGAAGGAGTGGACGCATATTCGGTGAGAGCTTTCCAATTGATTTGTTTAGTTTAATTATGTTTACTTGTTTTTGTTCTTTGTTGTTTCATTTGATTAGGATTAACATTGTTTGTTCTAGTTGCAGATCATTATCTAGATTTTATTCTATGTTACAGTTATATAACTTCAAGAAGAAGTGCATTTGGTCTTGTGGATTCTAACATGTCAATATTAAAGTCTTTAACAATAATCAATTTTTGATTAGGTGGAAATGAGATAACAACGGTTTGTATAAAATTAAAAAGATCACGAGTAGGTGTATTTGGAGAGACAGACAAAAGGAAAAGCTATGTGTATTCAAAGAGCATATGATAAAAGGGTTTGGAGAGATAGATAAAAGGTTGGGCTCTACTTTCCATTCTACTAAAGCCATAAGGCGTTGAATTTTGGCATTCACTTTTTCTGACACTGTGAAGTTTTGTTGTTGCAACTTATGCATAGGTTGTAGTGACTCGATGTTTCTTACATGTGATAAGGCAATGTAGACAAGGCCATGCAAATATACCTTACATGGGTCAAAAGCTATTGCACCCATTGTCAGACCTTGTGCTCTATGAGGGTAAGTGCACCAAGATGGTTCCCAAAAATGGGACTTAAGTGGACAAATTTTTTCTGAAATCAGGAAATACTGACCTTGGATGTGAAATTGAGGATAGTTACACTCAAAATTTTGAGATGGAACAAAAACAAGGATCGAAGTGCTTTGATTCTACTTTCTAAACTACTAATTTGTTTTTAAAATGGTTGAGATTAAGGGATTCAAAAGAGGAACGTACACAAATTGGTGTTGTTTTTGTTAGAAAAACATAACATAGCAACTCTTGTACGACCCTCGTACGGTGAAATTTTTTTAGTATTTTTAAAATTGCAATGGTCAGAAGTTAACTAACAGTACATAGTTGATGCATGATTTTTCTGATAATTTTTTAATGAATATTTGATTTTTTACTAATTTTCGAAGTGGACACTTCCTGAAAAACAAAATTTTGGCCGTGCTACCCCTACAAATTTTGGAAAGTAATTGAATTTTTTTTTTTTTTTTAAATTGTAGAATGGAGTCTAGTTTCTAAAAATGTAATTTATTTGAAATTTCAATGAGCGGTTAATTTATAACAAAAAAAAAACACCAAATACTGCTTTTTGCCAAAAAAGAGACATACAAACAAAAGAAATTATGGATGAAAGTTTTAACATTGTTAGAAAGTGAAAAAAATTACATCATTGGATAGCTAAGAGAGAACGTAACATTACCCAAATGTTTGATTTGTTTGATATTGAACCACGTGCAATCCTGACAGTGAGCATGAACTCGAATATGTGAAATATTGTAGAATTTGCAAAATCACGTCTTTGGTCATTGGGAATGCCCTCCAAGCCTTTGGGTTGGTATTCCAAGGAAAATACCAATCCTAAGGCTTGGAGATTCCCAAATCAAGATATAACGCGAGTGCGTTATAACACGCTCATGTTATATCTCAGTTTTGACATGGTCTTTTGCTTCTGTGGAAAACATGTCAACCAAGACATAACACGAGCACGCTATAATTTGCTTGTGTTATGTCCTCCTTTATGTTAAATGCCAGTCTATTGAATGTATGCTGATATATTTGTATGTTTGTATGTACATGTATGCTTTTATGTCATGTATGTATGCATGTATGCATGCTTGTATGTATGTATGTATGCATGTATGTATAAATGCATGTATATTGTACGTATGCCTATATGTATGTAAGATTATATCTAGATATGTATGTATGTATGCTTGTATGGATGCAAGATTGTATGTACATATGTATTATGCTTGTATGTATGTAAGTATGTATGTATTTACATATGTATTTAGAGGGAGGGAGAATTTTAAGAGAGAGGGAGATTCTAGAGAGAGGGAGAGGGGGTGGAAGTGAGAGTTTGAGAGAGAGGGAGTGTGAGAGAAGGGGTTGGAGTGAGAGGGAATTAGCTAGGTAGGGTGGGAGGAATAGAGGGATGGAGAGAGAAAGAGAGGAGGGGTGGGAGAGAGAGAATTGAGAGAGAGGGACAGAGGGTAGAGAGAGATGAAGAGAAAGAGAGAGTTATGTAGGTAGGGTGCCAAAGGGAGAGACTTGAGAGTGTGAGGGGGCTGAGAGGGAGAGACTTGAGAGATAGGTAGTGAGAGGGAGTGCGAGAGAGAGGGAGTGGGAGAGGGAGGGAGTGTGAGTGGGAGACTTGAGAGAGGGAGAGGGTGTGGGAGGGAGTGACCTGATAGAGGTAGAGAAAGAGGGGGGTGGAGGAGGGACTTATCTAGGTAGGCTGGGAGGGATAGATAGAGAGAGGGGAGAGAGACAAAGAGAGAGTTACCTAGGTATGTTTCCAGAGGGAGAGACTTGAGAGAGAGAGAGGGGGTGGGAGGGAGAGACATGAGAGAGAGGGAGAGAGAGGGAGTGGGAGAGAGTGGGAGAGAGTGGGAGGGATGTAGAGAGAGATGGATAGAGGGAGTGAGAGAGGGCGGTAGGGATTGATTGAGCGAGAGGTATGTAGAAAGAGGGAGAGGGTAGATAGAGACAATTAGAGAGGGTGGGAGAGAGGGAGGGAGGGAGAGGTGAGATGTATAGATAGAGAGAAAGTGATAGGGGTTGAGGGATTAGGGTGGAGGACCTATAGGGTTGATGGTTTTTAGGGTATTAGGGTTTAAGGGTTGAGGGAATAGGGTCGATGGTAGAGGGTATTGGGTTGAGGGTATAGGGTAGAAGGTTTAAGGGTTTAGGGTTGAAGGGTTTAGGTTTGAGGGTAGAGGGTTTAGGGTTGAGCTTTGAGGGTATATGGTTGAAGGATTAGGTTCAGGGTCCAATGTAAAGGGTAGAGGGTATAGGGTTTTAGGGTTTAGGGTTTAGGGTTTAGGGTTTAAGTATTAAGGGTTGAAGGATTAAGGGTTGAGGGTTGAGAATTGAGGGTTGAGGGTTTAATGTATAGGGTAGAGGGTAGAGGGTAGAGGGTTTAAGGGTTTAGGGTTTAAGGGTTGAGGGTTGAGGGTTGAGGATTGAGGGTTTAAGGTTGAGGGTGGAGGATTGAGGGTATAGGGTATAGGGTCGAGGGATTAGGGTTGAGGGTATAGGGTTGACGGATTATGGTTGTGGGTACATATGGTTGAAGGATTGGGGTTAAGAGTCCAATGTATAGGGTAGAGGGTATCAGGGTTGAGGGTTTAGGGTTTCAAGGTTGAGGGTTGAGGGCTGAGAATTGAGGGTTGGGTCTTTAATGTATAAGGTAGAGGGTAGAGGGTTTAAGGGTTGAGGGTTGAGCGTGGACGATTGAGGGTATAGGGTTGGGGGGATTAGGTTTAAGGGTCCAATGTATATGGTAGAGGGTATAGGGTTTGAGGGATTAGGGTAGAGAGTTTACTAAGTGGGTTTAAGGGTTGAGGGATTAGGGTTGAGGGTAGAGGGTAGAGGGTAGAGGGTAGAGGGTTTAAGGGTTTAGGGTTTAAGGGATGAGGGTTTAGGGTTTAGGGTTTAGAGTTTAAGGTTGAGTGTTTAAGGTTTTATAGGGTATATGGTAGAGGGTTGAGGGTTTAGGGTTTAGGGTAGAGGATTGAGGGTATAAGGTTGGGGGATTAGGGTTGAGGGTCCAATGTATAGGGTAGAGGGTATAGGGGTTGAGGGATTAGTGTTTAAGGGTTGAGGGATTAAGGGTCAAGAGGGTTGATGGATTAGGGTATATAGTTTACTAAGTGGGTTTAAGGGTTTAAGGATTGGGGGATTAGGGTTGAAGGTAGAGGGTACAAGATTGAGGGTAAAGGGTAGAGGGTTTAAGGGTTGAGGGTTTAGGGTTGAGTGTAAAGGTTTATAGGGTAGAGCATATAGGATAGAGGGTTTAAGGGTTGAGGTTTTAAGGTTGAGGGTAGAGGATTGAGGGTATAGGGTTAGGGGATTAGGGCTGAGGGTCCAATGTATAGGGTAGAGGGTATAAGGGTTGAGGGGTTGAGGGATTAGGGTTTAAGGGTTGAGGGATTAAGAGGGTATAGGGGTTGAGTGATTAGGGTTTAAGGTTTGAGGGTTGAGGGATTAAGAGGTTATATGTGTTGAGGGTTGAGGGTTGAGGGTTGAGGGTTTAGGTATTAAGAGGGTAGAGGGGTTGAGGGATTAGGGTTTAAGGGTTGAAGGATTAAGAGGGTATAGGGGTTGAGGGATTAGGGTTTAAGGGTTTATAGGGTAGAGGGTAGAGGGTAGAGGAGTGAGGGTTGAGGGTTTAAGGTTGAGGGTGGAGGATTGAGGGTATAGGGTAAGGGTATTAGGGTTGATAGGATTAAACCCTTGACCCTTTAAACCCTTAACCCTTAAACCCTTAACCTGTAACCCTCTACCCTCTACCTCTCTCCCACTCTCCCACTCCCCTTAACCCTTTAAACCCTTAACCCTTAAACCCTTAACTCTTAATCCTCTACCCTCTATCTCTCTCCCACTGACTCTCTCTCTCCCCTCTATCCTTAACTCTTAACCCTAAAACCCTTAACCCTTAACTCTTAACACTCTACCCTTTATCTCTCTCCCACTCTCCCTCTTCCTCCCACTCTCCAAATCTCTCTTTCTCCCACTCTCCCCCTCTCCCACTCTCCCACTCTCTCCCACTCTCTCTTTCTCCCTCTCTCCCCCTCTCTACCTCCCTCTCTATCTCCATCTCTCCCACTATCTCTTTCTCCCACTCTCCCTCTCCCTCCCTCTCTCCCTCTCTCCCTCTTTCTCTCCCTCTCTCTCCCTCTAACTCTTAACCCTCTACCCTCTATCTCTCTCCCACTCTCCCACTCTCCCCCTTTCTCCCACTCTCTCTTTCTCCCACTATCCCCCTCTCTCCCTCCCTCCCTATCTCCATCTCTCCCACTATCCCTCTCTCTCCCTCTCTCCCTCTCTCCTCTTTCTCTCCCTCTCTCTCCCTCTAAATCTTAACCCTCTACCCTCTATCTCTCTCCTCTCCCACTTTCTCCCACTCTCTCTCTCCTCTCCCCCTCTCTCCCTCCTCTCTATGTCATCTCTCCCACTATATCTTTCCTGCTCTCCTCTACCTCCCTCTCTCCCTCTCTCTCCTCTTTCTATCCTCTCTCTCCCTCAGACTCTTAACCCTCTGCCCTTTGTCTCTCTCCCCTCTCCCTCTCTCCCTCTCTCCCTCTCTCACACTTTCTCCCACTCTCTCTTTCTCCTCTCCCCCTCTCCCTCCTCTCTCCATCTCTCTATCTCTTTCTCCCTCCCCCCCTCTCCTCCCTCTCTCTCCCTCCTCTCTATCTCTCTAACCCTCTACCTCCTCTATCTCCCTTTCTCCAACTCTCTCTTTCTCCCTCTCTCCTCCCTCTCTATCTCCATATCTCTCTATCTCCCTCTCTCTCTCTCTCCCTATCTCTCCCACTCTCTCTTTCTCCCTCTCTCTCCACTCTCTCTTTCTCCCACTCTCTCTCTCTCTCAACCATACACCCTCTACCCTTAACCCTGACCCCTTAAACCCTAAAACCCTCAACCCTATCTCCCTCTCTACACTATATCTCTCCTCTCCCTCCCTCTACCTCTCTCTCTCTCTCTCACACACACACACTCACCTCTATCTCCTCTACTATAAGGGTACAGGGGAGAGATATAGAATTAGGGTAGAGGGTATAAACAAAGAGGGAGAAAAAAAATCTATTAAAAAAACCATATTTCATATAACGCGAGCATGTTTTGAAGAAGTAGAGATATGGCCATTTTAGCAAGAAATAACGCGAGTGCGTTTTGTCTTCCACTAAAAAAAGTAAAAATACTCAATATACCTATGATCTCAAAGCCCACATTCTACATATTCTCCTGGTTTTGTGCATGCTCTGACAAAAGGTAGCTTTTTGATGATGTTGTGAAGTGTGCAAGCATGTTTTTCACATTCCACCACCTTTTCCATGATCTTTCTACCACCTTTGCATGAAATAGCAGATTTTTCAGATTGAAAGACATATAATATCAATTCAATTTTGAATTCCATTGAAAAATTATATACAATTGAAGTTTGGAGGGGAACAAGCTTTTGAAAAAGTCAAATTATTGAGGAGTTTGAAGAAAGAAGAAGCTAAGGATACATAATTGGGTTGAGCTCCTCCGTTTGAAAGTCTATTTTTTTAGGTATGTGAAGTCTTTACACATTTTCTTTCATTCTATTATGGCTTTCTTTCATTTTTGTTATTTTGCATATTCCATGTTGATCATTTTTTGTTTGTCATTATAACCTTAGATTGTCAATGCACATTTTAAATTAAACAATTATATACACTTGCCAATTACATTTTCAAACCTGATGCAAAGAATCTACTAGGATCCACAAATCATTAAGGGTACTTCTCACCCTAACTTAAATTGAAGAAGATCAACCAACAAACTCAGCCATATTTTCATCAAAATCCTTCAATTTCACTTAATTTCATATTTCCACAAAACATTAGAACTTGGCTTCAACTCTTTGTCAGACTCAAATATAGATTAACCATCATAAAATTGATTGTAACATAGCATAAACCTAATTAGAAAATCAGAAACATTCAATTCATTCATGATTCACTAATTTACTCTTCAATGCAACTTACATGGAAAAATAACAACAAATCATGGAAGGTAACTACCAACCTTTATCCAGACATCCAAGACACTATAATCAGCATGTTATTGATTGAAATAAACCAAATACACATTCATAAACCATTGATCCATCAGGCTCTTTAATTCTTGCAGTCATAACATCATTTTGCACAAGGGGTCAACTTTTGTATTTCTTGAGAGGACAACAACCAAACGATGGATTCTTGTTTTCCCCTGCACAAAAAAACATGAACACACCTTACACATCCCAAACTAACCTACTCCACCAAACTACAGAGCCTAGATCATGGAGTAGTCATAATGAACCTTCTTAGACTCGCAAACCTCCCTAGTGCACCAAAACCACATCTCTTTGAGGCATTTTTTTATTTAACAATTAACTTACCTTGTGTATTGATGCAATCATAGGAGGTCTTGTAACACAACTCAACACAAAATCAACCAACAACAACAATTCACAATTAACAATTCATATGATTCTTCACTTTCACCAATTCAACAGTCATCCTTGTAGCATAGATAACTCACTCAATCAAGTATATCTTTTAGAGAGGGTCTTCTCAGACAAAGAACTAACCCTTCTCAAAGTCCCAATAGGACACACAATAACATATCAACAATCCACAATAGGCTTCTTTGTTACAACTTCATCAAAACTAGATTTATACACCAACTAGGCCTCAAATTAGGCCTCTTTTACAAAGGACCTTATCTTCAATCCTTTTCCAAAACACCAAAATAAATAGGGAAGAAGTATATATGTTATCAAACCAAGGATTCCACAATTTTTTTCATAAAATCACTCACCAAAGTGCCACATCACAAAACCCTCCTTTTAACCCAAGAAACTAGGGGTTTATTGAAAAACACTCATCCAACCCTCACACAATCTTATGAATACTTAAAAAAGGTCTAAAATGGCCTGAAAAAACTCAATTCAACAAGAAACCACACTTCCCCAACACAAAAAAAACTTTAGCATATCAAAACCACTTGAAATCTCATGGAAAACTCAAAATTTCACTGTAGGGCTTCATGCCCAACACCATTTTAGACCTCCCCTACAGACAAAAAGCATTCCCTCACCTATTTATTGATTATGCAGACATATTCCACCAATTATAGTAATCAGAGTGAGTGGAATGAGCCAATTTACATAATTGAGACCTTCAAAACCCTTTAATCAAGGCACACAGACCTACAGCAAGAGATTCAATGGAAACTACCAATAGAATTGGAGTTAAAGTATCAAATCAAATGAAAAACACTATTAACACATGCCCCAAAGTGATTCAAGAAGATTTATATTCAAAACCTCTCTGTACAGTCCAAACCAAGGCTGCAAAAGACAAAGAAATACAAAAAATCTAAAAAACAGTGATTTTTCAATTCAATCTTCCTTCAAATACTCTAAATCGGTCTTTGCATTGATTTTATCTAGCATATATATGATTTTTCCCATAAAACTAACTGTCCTAATGCCTTCAAATAACATTTATAATGGTATGACCATTTTCCTTCCTCAAAATTTTCTTTTTACAACTTTACAATTTTGCCCTTTTGCACAATTGGCAACTTACCAATGTTTTTTGCAATTTTGAAATCTAAACCTTCTAAACACCTAGGAAACATAAAAAATGACTCATTACAATGGAAAATGGTCTTATTAACCTTATTTAATGCAAAAATTCCAAAATCCTAAAGCCTAGACAACAAATTCTTGAATTGACAATTTTCATTCAATGGTGCTCCCGCACCATGTATGCTTCCACATTTTGTATACACATATATATGACATAAGTTGAAATTTTGTATGCTTTTCCATGCTTCCATTTTAAGCCTATCTTGCAATCATGGCATGCCACATTACCACATTTCTTTAAGGCATTCTAGATTGAAAAAAATCATGTGACCTTTGTCTATGCTAGGTTAACTCTTATACAGGATGATTGTAAGTATTCTTTATGAAGCCTTGAATGACATATATTTTCATTAACTTGAATGGATACATTTTTTTGGAACTAATATTCGTCTCATTACTATGCTACAGATAAAATTATCCGTCATGCCGAATAAATGAACAAAGAAGAAACTAACAGATGAAGAGAATTAAACCTTCAAAGAAAAGGAGAGAGTTCAGGTGGCGGCATATCATGAAAAGAAGAAATTGGAAACGACTTACGAAAACATTCCAATTGAAATGGAACCTCAACCGTCAAAAAGAGAAAAGGAATTGGCAGCACAAAAGGCGCAAATGTGAAAGCATCGTAGTAAGACAGATTCAGATACTATAGTTGGAGACACACCCTCTACGGAAAGTGAATATGAAGGGACACCATTAAGCACAAGTGAATATGGAGGGACACCATCTACCGCAAGTGAATATGGAGAGACACCATCTACCACAAGTGAATATTGTTGGACACCATCTAATGCATCTCAAGTTGAGAGTACATCATCACTCGGATTTGGCGAAGAAGGTATGCCATTATCCCCATGTGAACCTCAAGGTATGTCTTCCTCTCCACCCTCGATCGCAGGTACGAAATACAGCCCACCTCAATTAAATATTGATGAAATTCCTAATGTTGAGATGTATGTACCTAGAAGAACACCACCTAGAAGTTTGCGTAGAAATCCAAAGTATTTGATTAATATTGATGATGAGATTTTGCAGCACATGGAAGGTAAGATTTCAACTAGCACTTGTAGAAGATATGCTAATAAGATTTGCAAATTCTTCTTTGAAAGGCTAAATGAGACCACAAGATGTCAACTATTTGTTGAAATAATGCGGGGTGTAAAGTATAGGAACATCATGAAGACTCTTGGGTTGAAAACATCGAATGCATCGAGTGAAGGCACGACTATGAAGAATCTAATGGATGCTTATGAGAGTGTGGGTGAGACCTCATGCTCAAAGGATAGTAATGTCACCCAATGTGTCATTAAATCGACTTTGGTAAGCTACCAAACAAAGAGAGCTCATCTCATTAGAAATACGAGTGAACAAATGAGAATTAGTAGAAAACATTTATCAAGAGCCATTCAAAGGCAACAAAGAATTGAGGGCACTAATTCAAATGAATTATGGGCATTCTAGGGGAGACTGCCATGAAAAGATAAAGAAGTTGTTGAAGCTTTGAAAACACTAATTGAAGATTAATGGAAGAATAAAACAAGGCCATCTCCGAATCAAATGGATGTGGTAAGAAGGAGAATCAATAGTCAGAACCGTGAGCCACATCCAAAGCATTTTTTGGATATGACTCAAACCCAATTTTTTCAAAAATTTGAAAATGATTATCCTCAAATTAGTATTTCTCAAATATTTTCTAAAATTCTCAAACCTTGTTATGTCAAGATAAATCACACATGCACTACTTGTTGTTGTAGACTACATATTGAATTCTCTAACCATTATGATGTTTATCGTTATATGTTTAGATTTTCATACTAACAATGTTTTGCAGGATTGTGGCATAGAAGCCCCACCAAAATCTTCAAGAGAGTTCTTATCAAAAAAATTATGTGAAATAGAGGATGTCCAGATATTCTACAGGACAAGATGCTTGGATGGTTCATGCGAGCGTTGCAGTGGCTTCCAGCGTATGCTAGTATGTCAATATATGGAAAGCACAGATGAGGTGGGACAAAAACTAGTAGAGTTTGGGAATTATAAAATAGTGGCATATTCTACAAACAATGGATCTCAAGAAAAAAAGTGTGATTTGGTTATTGAGAAGATTCCAGTGTACTAGTTTATGTCCATGTTTCATGAAAATATACTATCTGAGTATGCAATACATACCCATAGAGCTTGATGGTTGGACACACAATTCAAGCTATGCAAGGACACCTTTCCATTTGGCAACATAGTATCAATGGTTGACTTTGTGAAGAACTACACTCTACAACCACAGCATGAGGTACAATCACAGTATTACAACTCCATACAGGTTTCGATATTTGTGCATATAGAATTCATTCAAGCATCTAATAGTATAGAGGACCAAGGGAAGGTACTAAGGGACTACTACTTTTACATTAGTGATGATCGCACACATTCTCTAGATTTTGTGCTAGGTTGCTTCCATATGTTCTACAATAGTTTGGATCAGAGGGGCATAGCATATGACTGACATATAATATGGTCAAATAACTGTGCAGCACAGTTCAAGAACTCACGCATGTTCTACTGGTTGTGCAAGATGCATGTCATTGTATTAACATCAATTTGCACCCCTAGTACAAGTCCCCTTTTTCCCTTTAACACCTTAGATAATCAAAAGAGGAGGTTTAATTCCACTTAAGCCCACTGCTTGCATTCCACTTGGCACCTAGTTTGTGGGTCGGTGGGGGCATTTTTGTCAGGGATGCCCGCGCAGCGCATAGACGACTGTGCGGCATGCTTACATCCTTGGCAGATTCCTAGGGTTGAGACTGTAGAGGTGTTACATTTCCAATTGGAAGTCAAAGAATAACGCCCCTCCTCAGCTGGTCGACATGAATATGGCCATTTTTTACCTTCTCCTTCATATTCTTGATCATTCCATCCATTCTCAAGTTTTTGCAAGTTTTGCTAGACCATTTGAGCACTCTTTGAGCATTCAATTCCAAGCTTTGTAGCAAAATCCTTCACTCCATTGCAGCAACTCAACACTTTGTCACTCCAATAGGGTGAGTACAAGACATACACCATGGTAATAAAGGCTTGAGTCCCTCTCTTTCACTCCTCCACAAGCCTTGAGTGCTTTGGATGGAGGTGGTAAATCTCCTCCCTTCTCTCCTTTTGCTTTTGATTGGGTAAGCACTTACTATTTTGTGGTGTTTCTTGCATACGTAGCTTGTAGTTCTTCCTTTATCATTTATTTCAATCATTCCATACTTGGCTGTCCATGGAGGTGGAAACACCAAGACGGGAGTCTGATTGAGGCAGGCCCCTATACAGCCCCAACAATTTCTCCCTTCCTTGTGTGTAGGTGGAGAGTGCGTGGAGCAAGCTGGCGAGGAGAGCATTCTACAAGATTATATTTTTCACCTTGGTGGTAATACATTTCCTTTATCATATTTACATTTTCTTTTTTTCCTCTTAATCTCGTTCTACTACTTTAAGCATTCCTACACTAGGCTAGTGGTTTTCCTTTTTGAGTAAGAATCTTGTCTCCTCAGTTCTCTGGTCGTACAAAAATCAGTGCCCCTATGAGATGCCACCGCAACATGTTGTCGTCCTAGAACTGTGTTTTCGTCCTCAAATAGAGAGCTTCCTAAGACACAAATCTAACTCTAAAGGCCAACCCATATGGTCCCCTTCCTACATTCAGATTGTAGAGTGATTGAAGGGTTCAAAATCCTCATCATTCTCATCCTCGTCATCCTAACTTCCCTTTAAACTGAGGTGGGTTAGGGCAGCCTTTCTGCTCTTGGCCTTTTGTGACCTGGGGCATTGCAATGGGTGGTCCCCTTCTCTCACATTTTTGGTGAATCGACGTCTATCCCTTTGTCAGTGTTCCAAACTTTTTCTCTTATATCCCTTGGTCGTCATACCCTTGTGACTCATGAAACTTTATGAGCTTCATGACCCAGTCCACGACCTCTAGACATATTGTTAGAAGAATTATGTGACACCTTCCGATGGAAAAGATGAAGGTCTCCTCTAGCTTCACTACCGGCCTTTTCTCCAGTCTTGTGGTTGGGTTGTCCGCATAGGAGTAAGTATCACGAGGAAAAATTAGGTTTCTTGATGAAACTGATCACATCCCTACTCCTCCTATGTCACTGACCTCTTCATCCATAGACGAGCATGAGGTCGTCTGTATCCCTTCTGAGTACATCATTAAACTTGGTAAGGGGTTAGGTGCATTAGAAAATCACTTGGAAGGCAACCCAAAGTTGGCTAGGGCTACTAAGGTGATCAGTGAAATAAGATACATGGTAGAAAAGGACCGGACAGGCATAGAACTCTTGGCTACTCTCGCCGATCTAGCCAAAGCATGTGCCCCCTCAAGTCTTGGTCACACGATACAAGGTGGCCTCTTTGACGAATGCGAGAGGTAGCTAGAGATGTCAATGCCTCCTAGATCTGTGTACATGATTGACACGATCCCTTCGGTCAATATACCCTCTACTTTTGAAATTTTGGACACTGTCAAAGTAAACAAGAACCCGTTGGGTTTCCACTTCATCCCTTTTGCTGCCTCCGATGGTGCAAGATTTGGCGGAATGATGAGCGGAGGCTTTGGCAGTGGAAACATCGAAAGTGGAGGTGGCATTGGCAGAGGCAGTGCTAGTGGAAGTCATGGTGGTGGCTCTAACAAAAGTCACATTGGTGGTGGCGGCATCAGTAGCAGCTCTGGAAGTGGTCACAATGGTGGCACCGGTAGAGGCCACACCAGTGGCGGTGGAATTGGTGGTGGTTCCGACGGTGGCTTTAGCAGTGGTTCTGGTGGTCCTTTGTCTTCTAATAACCCTATCCTGAATACTCTTCTTCAGAATATGGGGAAGATGCAAAATCAACTGGTGAACCTATCCTAGGCCTCAGCTCAACCTATCTTTCAACCTTTCTCCTAGCACAACCCATTGTCGGTTGCAATTCTAAACACTCCATTCCCACTAGGGATGGGGATTCCCAAATTTGAGAAATACGGTGGTAAAGGGGGCCTACAAACACATGTGTCCGCTTTTAATGCCTTGTGCACAAATTTCTTCCATCATGATGCATTGATGGCTAAACTGTTTCCCTGATCCCTCAAAGATACAACACTAGATTGGTATTGTTCTTTGCCCAACAATTCCATCTTCACATTCGATCATCTTGTGAACCAGTTCTTGCGACAGTTCCAAGCCAATATCGGACTGAAGATGAAATTCTCAGACCTTGATCAATACAAACAAGGGGACAATGCGAAGGTTATGGACATTATAACACGATAGCAAGCTCTCTTCTCACAAATCTCATATCTATTACTCGACTCAGATGTGCAGAAGGTCTTCATAGGGAATTTACAGAGACATTGGCAAGAGAAGTTCGACTCATGAAGTATCCCTCTTTCACACATTTGTGTGCGGCTCTACAAGAATATCAGTAGACAGTGGTTCAGTTTGGGGGTTCCTCCTTACGCTCTTGTCCTGAAGGGAGATCTATCGTATCGATCTCTAGAAAAGGTAAAGCTATTGTGAATTTAGTAGCCACTGTAGATAACAACGGCCTTGGACGCGACCAAAAATTTATGAAACTATTAGAGTCTTATTCTTCCATCTTGCAAAGGTTGGCGAAGGATAAGATCCTTACCTTGCCTACTCCTAAATCGATTAGAGAACCATACCCTAGCTAGTATGAAGAGAACACATATTATAAATACCATCAAGTTAATGAACACAATACCGAACGTTGCATGTGCCTGCATCATGAGATATAGGACCGCATCAAGGACGATACTATCCATCCTAATGGGAGTAAACACAATACGAACAAATCAGTGGAAAAAGCTAACAATGATTTGTAGATATACACGGATCCATTTCCATCACATTCTGCCAACATGATTATTGATCCCACCGATTCTACTTCTCACCCAGAAGTGTATGTTAACGTAGTTATTTTCACTCCCTCTCCTCGTCTTCTGACCAACTCACCGGATGTTAAATTTACCTTGCAAGACATTCCAACAAATAGCAAACCTTCTTTGTAATCCATTCTCGCTCACCTCAATGGAAACATTGTGACAGGGGTCCTAGTCGACCCCACGAGTAGAGTGAATATCGTAACAAAGGAGACGTTACTCTTGAATTCCCTATAAAGGAAAGAATATAAAAAACCAAATCCATCATCCGTACACATGATGGAATTTCTCTTAAACCTTATGGATCGATAACATTTTCTATCCTAGTTGGACCTAGGACTATAGACATGTCTTCGATGTCATTCCCAAGTTAGACCTATTTAGGGTGAAACTAGGCATACCTTGGCTAGCTTCCATGAATGGGATCACCTCTATGGTTCATAAGTGTCTTAAGTTTTCCCATGAAGGTGGTGTGCATGTGGTGCATGAAACTAGATATCAGCTTGTGGTATCTCATGGAGGATATTTGTTAGATCACATTTGGCCCACTCCATTCGGTCCACTCCCACAAAGGACGAACCTACTTTACAAGAACTATGTGAAGTACAAGACTGGAGGCAAGCAACAGTTGAAGTCGACTCTTCCCATAGTTGTGCAACCTGTTGCCTCCTCCTCTCGAAAGGGAAAGGAGAAGCTTTCTCCTTCCCAAGCTGACTCATCCACTCCTCTCTCTTGGGAAGAATACTGGGTGAACAAGCCTCGACTCTACCCATTGAGTCCGATGATGCCTCCTTGGCGAAATCCCAAGATTAGGATATAAAACCTCCCTAATGGGCCCCCAGGGCCCTGGTATTACTTGTATGGTAGAAAGAAAGGCTCACGGAGAGAGTTTTCCCCTCAACCTATTCTTGTTCCCTCGTAAAGAAAAGGGCCCACCTCTAAGGTGGTAGAGTCGACTCCTCCCATCGTTTTCGAACCCGTTCCTCTTGCTCCCATTCAAGAGACTGCCCTTCCACTGGAGACAGCCATGGAAGACACTCCCATGGCTGAGCAAAATCCTTCCGTCTCTTCATAGATCTCGACCTCTGATTCAAAGAGCCATAGAAACTGCCTTGCACATGAGCATAAGCATCGGCAAAAGGCTCTCCTGGCTGAGCAAGCCTCCTTATAGAAGAAGGAGGAGGAGAAGACTGCATCTCCTATTGTGTCTTCCTCTCTCCCCCTTTCCGTCTTTGTTCAACCTTGTTCTGAATTTATTTCGACTCCCGGTGTGAGTGCACCTGCACTTGGAAAGGTGCAAGTGTTCATCGCTCCTTCTATGTAGCCGCCCTTGTTGACTTCCATTCTGAATGTCTTTCTTTTCCCAAAGCCCGTGGATATGGTGAAAACTTCGATCATATCCACTGCAGTTCTTTCATCTTCTCCCTCGATCCTTGCTTTGTCTATGGGGAGTTCACCCCCTCCAATGAAGAAGAAGGTAGAGTGTGGTCCCTCCAACAATGGAGGATGAAAGAAGAGCCCACCTTCCTTGAAAGGTGGCCCCACATTGACTTGTTTTTTCCTAGTGATGGAACCAACTCCCACCTCCCTCGAGTTCATCACTGCTCCCAAGTTCCTCGGTGAGCCTACCAATGAACCTCAGGTGTAGAATCCTCCATCTACTGAGGAAAAACATGGCACTCATGTCAAGTGCATGTTTAACTCGCTAGACAAAGTTTCGGCCCTATCAGCGATCTTTGCAAGGTCATTGACCCTAGACCCACAAGAGTTGAGCGACAGAGACCTTACAAGTCCCTTTTCCTTAGCCCTTGTTGTGGGAGGATTGAAAGCTCCTCCCCTTAACAGTACACCATTGCAAGCTCGTTTTCCTTCCTACGATGATCTAGAGTGGGAGGTTGATGACCTCTTGGTCGAATAATGTTAGGGGGAGACCCTCTTCTTAATCCTTAGATTAGACATTTGTGTGTGTCATGACATGTGTTCCCCGTGATCATGCTCTATGTGCTTGGATGACCCACATCACCCCTGTTGGTGCTTGGATGCAGGTGTGGTGTATGTATTGTGAAACTTCCTCTATATGTGTCATCATTCTTCCATGTTTGTGATTGAATTTCGATGAATTGGGGATGATGCAAAGTGTTGGGAGTATTTAGGCCTCCTTCCATGTTGACCCAATTTTTTATATTACTTTGTCTTTCATACATTCCTCCTAATATGGTTGGGGATTGATGATCTTTCACCTCTTACCGCGGTTACCTACATATATATAAATAAAGGAAGATCTGACCCCATGAAACCAGATCCCCCTGTGCTCTATGTGCGTGATTTTTTCTCTTTACCTTTTCCTTATCTTTCTCTCTTCTTTGCTTGATTTTTCCCTTTCAGGTGTGACAACGCATCTTCTAAATTACATGGTCTTTAGAAAATGCATTTGTTACCAAACGAATATTTTCTTGAAGACCCTTCACACACTTCCTTATTAGAATTGTATTCTCAACTTAGAATCCTAATGGAACCTATTTCCTTCATCATCAGTTCATCAAGAAAGGACTTGGAAATCCTCCTTTGAAGCGAGAATGGTCTTATTCTTCCCCTTGCATGAGCACGTCTCCTTCCTTTTGAATTCCTTGATGAAGTGAACATATTTCAAAAAGATTCCTTGGTGATGAATCGATTCGAGAAGGGAGACATTAACTTTGGAATAGTGCATCCCTTGAGTGGACCCCTCCTCTTCATGTTGGGTTCCCAAGGGACCCCTTCACAAAGTTTCAAATTATTTCTTGGCGTCCAGATCGGGGGCAGCCCAACTGGACCGATTTTGCATCTTCATGTCTAGTCCGAGGGTAGCCCGACTAGACTTCACTTTATATCTTCATGTCTAGCTCGGGGGTAGCCCAACTAGACTTCATCTTTCAAATAGCACGTCCCTTGAGTGGACCCTCCTTCCTTTTGAAGGGTTCCCGAGGGACCCCTTTGAAATTCTTACAACTTAGCGATGGTCTACGTGATTGTCTGTTCATTGGCCTGCGCAGTCGCTTCTCAATGTGTTCTATCTGTAGGTAAACATATCACCACCTCTGACTCTGGGGAGTCTCATTTCCCTGGTCTCCCTCATGTGAGAGTTCTTGGGGGATACCTTTCTTGCAAGTCTACGAGTCTGTAAGGTTCTTTTCTTAGTTTCCTTGATGTGAGATTTCTTGAAGGGTAACCCCCCTTGCAGGACCATGAGCCTGTAAGGTACTTTCATACTTCAACTTTGTAGTTTTGAAGAACTATGAAGTCCTCTACTACACTTTCAGGTTTTCCAGACCATGCTTTGCTTCCTCGTCGGTTTAGGTATACATCTCTTATTCTACTACTTCCTTACTGCTCTACTTTACCGAAGCACTCATCAGTACTCATGCTTGCTAAAGTGGGGGCAAAATCCATTAACATGAATTTGCACCCCTAGTGCAAATCCCCTTTTTTCCCTTTAACACCTTAGAGAATCAAAAGCGAAGGTTTAATTCCACTTAAGCCCACTGCTTGCATTCCACTTGGTGCCTAGTTTGTGTGTCGGTGGGGGCGTTTTTATCGGGGATGCCCGAGTGGCGCGTAGACGTCCCTGGCAGATTTCTGTGACTAAGACTATAGAGGCATTACATTTCTGATTAGAAGTCAAAGAGTAACGCCCCTCCTTAGTTGGTCAACCTGAATATGGTCTTTTTTCACCTTCTCCTTCATATTCTTGATCATTCCATCCATTCTCAAGTTTTTGCAAGTTTGGCTAGACCATTTGAGCACTCTTTGAGCATTCACTTCTAAGCTTTGTAGCAACATCCTTCACTCCATTGCAGCAACTCAACACTCTATCACTCCAACAGGGCGAGTACAGGACATACACCGTGGCAACAGAGGCTTAAGTCCCTCTCGTTCACTCCTCCACATTCCTTGAGCACTTTGGATAGAGGCGGTAAAGCTCCTCCCTTCTCTTCTTTTGATTTTGATTGGGAAAACACTTACTGTTTTGTGGTGTTTCTTGCATACATAGCTTGTAGTTCTTCCTTTATCATTTATTTCTATCATTCCATACTTGGTTTTCCATGGAGGTGGATACACCAAGACGAGGTCTGACTGAGGTAGGCCCCTATACAGCCCCAACAATTTCCCTCTTCCTTGAATGCAGGTGGAGAGTGCGTGGAGCAAGCTGGCAAGGAGAGCATTCTACGAGTTTGTCTTCGTCACCTTGGTGGTAATATATTTCCTTTATCATATTCACATTTTCTTTTCTTTCCTCTTAATCTCTTTCTACTACTTTAAGCATTCCTAGACTAGGCTAGTGGTCTTCCTTTTTGAGTAAGAATCTTGTCTCCTTGGTTCTCTGGTCATACGGATGCTAGCGCGCCTATGAGACGCCAACACATTACGCTATCATCCTAGAACCGTGCTTCCATCCTCAGACAGAGAGTTGCCTGAGACATGAATCTAACTCTAAAGGCTGACCCATCTGGTCCCCTTCCTACATTCAGATTGCAGAGTGATCGAAGGGTTCATAATCCTCATCATTCTCATCCTCTTCATCCTAACTTCCCTTTAAACTGAGGTGGGTTATGGCAGCCTTTCCGCTCTTGGCCTTTTGTGACTTGGGGCCTTGTAGTGGGTGGTCCCCCTCTCTCACAGTCATTACAGGTGTTCAACATATGTGGAACTTTTGTGAGGTCAAGCATGGAAAGGGGGAGCATGATGGTGCAGGAGCATGCATGAAAAGAGCATTATCATGAGAAGAGTTAAAGTATAAAGACAGTGCAAAGTTGACAGATGCAAGATCAATCGTCGAGTGGTGTAATGCTTCGATGGGTCCAGGTAATGAAGGTACGTCTTCAGTTCATAGATTTTTTTGGTTGATGGATGATACTAACATTGCACCATATGAGGACTGTTGTACACTAACAGGATTGAGTGAGGTACATTCTTTCCTTAGCTCAAATGCAGGTTCATGGAGTATCGATACATGAAAGATGGCATGCTTTTGTTCTTTATGTACAATGCAATCCTGGAATGATTGTGAGTCAGAGGAGTGGGTAGACAAATGGTTGATAAGTTATCTTAGCCCACTTCACATGTATCGCCCTCCGATGGCATTGGAACTAACACAGATGGAATCATCGATCGACTTTGACCATTTATCAGATCTAGTTCAACCAAGTGATATATCTACTTGCTTAGTTGTTGAAATTCCATATCGTTATCTTACTTTGTAGTGTATTCGTAATGTTGACTAATTTCAAGAAATTTGCTGCACATATCAATGCAGAGCATGTTTATGCAATTATTGCAGATGAATACAATGAAGAGGGAATTGAATATTGCTTGTGTCATTGTGTTGAGGCCAAAAAGAAATTGGAGGCCCCAGTTATAGATGGAGAAAACATTGAATACCCTACAGGCTCAGTTGTGGTTACTGGAACGTGGCTTAGAAGGTACCCACATTCGAGTGTTAAACATTGCTTGTTTTGGGACTTTGACATGCATCGTAAGATTCTTCATTACTCAAACCTTGTCGTGGCATCCAATGTTCGTTTGACCAAATATGGGGGTAGACCTTTGAACAAGACCTTGTGGAAGGTCTGTGAGTCTGACCATGAGGCAATACTTGACACAATAAAGAGTAGAGCAGACCCGGAAGGTTCGTTGGATTAATTTGTAAGTATATGCCCATTGGTTCTTATTAATTTATACTTGTATGCAAATTAATTTTTTTGAGGCCAATGCTATCATCTTCTTTTACTTTGCCTATTTGTAAGTAACCTACTAAACATTGATTGGTATCCCCTTGCAGAAAATGCAGATATATGAGCCATCCAAAAGAATGTCAGCCAAAAAAGCAATGCAACATCCTTATTTTGATGATCTTGACAAATCTCAATCATGATTTTAAGCCATTACAAAAGTGTGTGCAAAGCTTGGTGAGGTAATCTCAAGTTATTCATTTCAATTTAACCTTATCATGAGTAGCTATGATGTAGACATTATAAGAGCATCTCAAATTTCAACTTACTCTATTCATGAGAGGTGTTGTGTGCAATAGGTATGTTGAAATTCCCAGTGAAGATGTATTAATAGGAGTGACTAAGTTGTGAGACCTACATGCCTATTTGTAAGTTCCTTCCATCTATTTTCATTTCATTTCCATTTTGTATGTTCTTTCTTTTTCTCTTTTACTTTACGTATGTGTAAGTAAACTACTAAAAATTGATTGGTCTCTCGTTGCAGAAAATGCTAATTTATGAGCCATCAAAGAGAATGTCAGCCAAAAAAGCAATGCAACATCCTTATTTTGATGATCTTGATAAATCTCAATCATGATTTTAAGCCATTACAAAAGTGTGTGCAAAGCTTGGTGATGGAATTTCAAGTTATTCATTTGAAGTTAACCTTATCATGAGTAGCTATGATGTAGACATTATAAGAGCATCTCAAATTTCAACCTACTCTATTCATGAGAGGTGTTGTGTGCAATAGGTATATTGGAATTCCCAGTGAAGATGTATGACCAGAAGTGACTAAGTTGTGAGACTTGCATGCCTATCTATAAGTGTGTTCCATCTATTTTCATTTCATTTCCATTTTGGATGCTCTTTCTTTTTCTCTTTTACTTTATGTATTTGTAAGTAAATTACTAAAAATTGATTGGTCTCTCGTTGTAGAAAATGCTGATTTATGAGGCATCAAAGAGAATCTTAGCCAAAAAAGCAATGCAACATCCTTATTTTGATGATCTTGAAAAATCTCAATTCTAATTTCAAGCCATTATAAAAGAGCATGTGAAGCTTAGCAAGGGAATCTCAAGTTACTCAATTGAAGTTAACATCATAATGAGCACCTATGATGTAGACATTTAAAGAGAATCTTGAATGTATGAGTGACATTGTAAAAGATCTGTGAGAATAAAGTACCTAAGGCATTGTAATGAGATTTACTTGTAGTGAGATTTACTCAAATACTATAATTTTGGAGTTCATGTTTGGTGCAGTAGCACCTTGTTCTCTAAATGCCTTCAATAGGCAAATTTGCAAAATTTGAATTTTGAAATGTAAACAATGTGAAAAAGGTCATGTGAAAGTCATATGTAATGTATTCAAAGTCTCAAAGAGGTCATTAGGTGATTATTTAAGTGATAAAAAGCATGTAAGGTCGAGAAAAACAGAGATCTTTTGTATTTTTGAAGATTTACAATCAATAAAGTCCTTATTTTAGTGATTTTATGAGTTTTTCCAGTTGTTCATTAACTTGTACAACCTGTACAATAGTTTAAGGCATTGAATCTTGTTTTTTAAGGTAGAATAGTGAAGTAGATTTCATTTGAATCTATTTAGGAGGATATCCATTGAGTTTATCATTAGTTTGAACTTATTTTTCTCAACTCGGTTTGTAAACCCTCAAGATTGGGGTTTTGAGAGTCTAGATAACCAATAATGACTACTCCACTGAATTTGATAGTTTAGATCAGTGGAGTAAGTTAGTCTTAAGATGTTTTAGGTGTGTGTATGTTTATCTGTGTAGGGGAATTCAAGAAAAAAAGGTGGAGTTGTTGCTACAAGGTTTTATGATGAATTTCCAAGTGAAAAGTGTGGCTCCAAGTGGTGTTTTGAGGAAAACTTCTCAAATAACTTCACAAACAAATGACTGATTTAGATAGCTATTATTGAGTTACAACACATACTTCAAAATATAAGTACCCTAACATCAAAATGGGTTTCTAAATATGTATTGGGTCTATGAAAACACAAAGATATTGAAAAAGAGAAAACAATCACCCTGTACGGAACCGTATAGTTCAAGGAAACATCAGATTTCTAATAAAAATATAGAAAAATGTAAGGAAACAATGAATTTTATTGATCTTTTTCAAATTAAATGCTACATTTATGCTAGGCATGGTACATTTACATTAGGTATGGTCCTCTTTCATACTCAAACACGCAGAATCACTCTGAGGTACATTCAACCGGATCGATCCCTTAAGAGTCCAAAGTCCCAAATGGCTGCAAACTTTAGCATGTTGTTACTTGGATACCATGATGCTTAGAAAAATCTTGTCTAATCCTACAGGATCATGTTGGGCCCCTCTACAAAAACCTCTCTCAGTTTTGGCTTTCTCGGAGTGGTTTTCCCGTGGCGGCGGATTTTCACTTGATAGAAAAAGCGTCAAATGCAAGCAGTGCAAAGTTGCAAAGTGGTGCAACTTTTGTTCTGCAACTCGTGTGACCAAGTGGACTATTCCAACACATCCAAATAGGTTTTTTTATGCTAGGCATGGTCCTTTTTCACACCCAAAAACGCAGAATAGCTCTGAGGTACGTTCAACCGGATCGATCCCTTAAGGGTCCAAAGCAAAAATGGCTGAAAACTTCAGCATTATATTACTCGGATACCGTGATGCTTAGAAAATTCTTATCTGATCCTACGGATTGGATTGGGCCCCTCTTAAAAAACCTCTCTCGGTTTTGGCTATCTCAGAGTGGTTATCCTGTGGCGACGGATTTTCACTTGATGGAAAAAGCATCAAATGCAAGCAGTGCAAAGTTGCAAAGTGGTGCAACCTTCATTCTGCAACTCATGTGACCAAGCAGACTATTCTAATGCATCTGAATAGGTATTTTTATGGTATGCATGGTCCTCTTTCACACCCAAACATGCAGAATCGCTCTAAGGTACGTTCAACCAGATCGATCCCTTAAGAGTCCAAAGTGCTAAATGGCTGCAAACTTCAACATATTGTTACTCAGATATCATGATTCTTAGAAAAAAAATTCTAATCCTACAGTATTGCGTTGGGCCCCTCTACAAAAACCTCTCTCAGTTTTGGCTATCTCGGATTGGTTTTCCCATGGTGGTGGATTTTCACTTGATGGAAAAAGTGTCAAATGCAAGCAGTGCAAAGTTGCAAAGTGGTGCAACCTTCATTCTACAACTCGTGTGACCAAGCAGACTATTCCAATGAGTCCAAATAGGTATTTTTATGCTAGGCATACTCCTCTTTCACACCCAAACATGCGGAATCGCTCCGAGGTACATTCAACCGAATCGATCCCTTAAGGGTCTAAAGTGCAAAATGGTTGTAAACTTTAGCATTTTGTTACTCGGATGTCATGATGCTTATAAACTTATCATCTGATCCTACAAGATTGTGCTGGGCCCCTCTAAAAAAACCTCTCTTAGTTTTGGCTATCTCGGAGTGGTTTTCCCATGGCGGCGGATTTTCACTTGATGGAAAAAGCATCAAATGCAAGCAGTGCAAAGTTGCAAAGTGGTGCAACTTTTGTTCTGCAACTCATGTGACCAAGTGGACTATTACAACACATATGAATAGGTATGTTTACGCTAGGCATGGTCCTCTTTTGCACCCAAACACGCGGAATCGCTCTGAGGTACGTTCAACCAGATCAATCCCTTAAGAGTCGTAAGTGCTAAATGAATGCAAACTTCAACATGTTGTTACTCAAATATCATGATGTTTAGAAACTTCTCATCTGATCCTACAGGATCGCGTTGGGCCCCTATACAAAAATGTCTCTCGATTTTGGCTATCTCGGATTGGTTTTACCGTGGCGGCGAATTTTCACTTGATGGAAAAAGTGTCCAATGCAAGTAGTGCAAAGTTGCAAAGTGGTGTAACTTTCATTCTGCAACTCATGTGACCAAGCAAACTATTCCAACATGTATGAATAGGTATGTTTATGCTAGGAATGATCCTCTTTTGCACCAAACATGTGGAATCACTCTAAGCTACGTTCCACCGAATCGATCCCTTAAGGGTCCAAAATGCAAAATGGATGCAAACTTCATCATGTTGTTACTCGGATACCATGATTCTTAGAAACTTATCTTCTAATCCTATAGGATCGTGTTAGGCCCCTCTACAAAAACCTCTCTCAGTTTTGGCTATCTCAGAGTGGTTTTCTCGTGGCGACATATTTTCACTTGATGGAAAAGGTGTCAAATGCAAGCAGTGCAAAGTTGCAAAGTGGTGCAAATTTCGTTCTACAACTTGTGTGACCAAACAAACTGTTCCAATGTGTATGAATAGGTATGTTTACACTAGGAATGGTCCTCTTTTATACCTAAACACGTGGAATCGCTCTGAGCTACGTTCAATCGGATCGATCCCTTAGGGTCCAAAGTGCAAAAGGGAAGCAAACTTTGATAGGCAATTACTCAAAAACCATGATGCTTATGAACTCTTCGTTTGAGCCTACGACATCACGTTGGGCCCCTCTATAATAATCTCTCTCGGTTTTTGTTATCTCAGAGTCATTTTCCTATGGTGTTCAGTTTTCACTTGATGGAAAAAGTGTCAAATGAAAATAGTGTAAAGTTGTAAAGTGGTGCAACTTTCATTTTATAATTCGTGTGACCAAACTAACTGCTCCAATGCATCCCGATAGGTATTTTTAAGCTAGGCATGGTCCTCTTTCACACCAAAACATGCGGAATTGATCTAAGCTACGTTCAACTAGCTTGATCCCTTATGATGGCATGCAAAACAATGGAAAAGAGAAACATACACACGATGGTTAAGAAGTCTGAGTATTCCACACAAAAAGTGTATGATCATTGGTGAAGAGCACCTTGTTCCTCCATTTGATGAAGAAGGTCTAGTTCAGTGGTTTTAGTCATTATAATGTCAAATAAGGCCATGATAGCCCACTTTGTAATCTTTCTTTTAGTTTTGAGTTAGTGTGGGGTAATTTGAGTCAATTATGTAAGTACAAATAAGAAAATGGCATTGGTAAAGGCATTGGAAGAGATTACTAATGTTGCCCCTATTCAAAATTCAGAATTTAGGCCTTAAAAGCAAGGCTAGACGAGGTGAAAAGAAGAAATTGCTTGAGAATAAGTTAGAATAGGTTGGAAATAGGGTGAGGTTGTAGAGTTTGATGTGTTCAAATGGTCTGCAAGGACAAGGGAGGTCAAAATTATGTTATGGCATGATGCCCTATTTGGGAATAGAGGGGTTTTGAATGAAAAAAAGAGGTTTGAGGGAGTAAAAGTGGGTAAAGTCAAGGGGCAACATAATTTAGTGGTCAATTAAGTTTGTGCAAGTAGAATGAAGAGTGTTGGAAGAGGTTTTGAGGTTGTATGATGTCTAGATATGGGGTTTTCAATAAACCCTAGTCAAATTTGAGAAAACTGAGGGTTTAGAGGATAGTGGGGTTAGAGGGCCAATCACACCCTAAAAATTGTGGATTTTCTGGATTTGTAGACTGGTAAATGTTTCCCAATGGTGTTTTGCAATTTGAAGAGTGATTGAGAGCATGTTGCTTTGTTAAATAGACCTATTCGGGGGTCTAGGATAGCGTTGAGAGTCCATTTCTTATTTGTATTATAAATTATAACTTGCTTTCTCCCGAGTCCATTTCGTATACAAGAAATAATATTGCAAAAATTTGACATATAAATATTTTGACGTGTTTATATGGTGATGCATCAAGAACATATTGGAATCTTTTTATGAATAATTTCATGGAATACCAATTGAAAACATATTTTTTGTTTTTAGATAAAGTTGTTTAGCATCAATCAATTAATATTCAAGACAAACCATGAAGGACAACAATGATCAATGCTAGGGCTAACCAATTAATAATTATGCACATGAATAAATCAAGCATGTACATGTGAATGAGGGAAGCACAAGTACTCAAAAATGTGTAAGCCTTGAAGTATACACACGAATACATAGTATACACAAATTAATACAAATTATATGCATGAATACAAGGTATACGCATGAAAACACATAAGTTGCAAAGTATACATTGGAACACACGTAAGTCACAAAGTATACACATAAGTTGTAAAGTATACACTTGAATACACGTAACTCATATCTATTGAACCATCAATTTAGAATGGAAATATGGACACCATCGATAAAAAATATTTATATTAACCAAATAGCCATGTAGGCATACATCAATATATGTAGATATAAGTATGAAATATATGTACAAAATAGCCATATAGGCTTACGAGAACGCCATATAGGCATACAATGTTAAATATGTCCAATACAAAATATGTGCAAAACTACCATGTAGGCATACAACAAAGGGCTCTGGAATCAAAAGTCATTGCTCTCCATGCTCTAGAAATAAATTCTTTCCCTTTGCTTGTCGATCGGATGGTGATAGGTTTTTCACTCGTTTGTGTTGCACTCAAGGAGTGCTTCTACTACTCCTCCTAGTGTTTAGTTCATGGTGAAGTTTTAACTATTACAATAAGAAGTAAATACATTAATATATAGAAAATACATTATAAAAAATGATATATTTGACAAAATAATCACTTACTACCATCTCATGATCTCTCTCCATGAGAGAAATATTCACATGCCCATACTTAGGCATGCTCAAGCCCTGTATAAACCATCCAAATAGAAATTAAACTACGAATCAATAATGGTTTGATTTTTCACTAACTAACATCTATAACAACGAATGTAAATTGAAATTTACTAATTTTCCTCATACCTCCCCTGTTAGAGCCATCGAGGATTGTATAGCAGATGAAACACCGATCTCCATTGCCCTTGTCACATTCGGAGGTGTTTCAGCTTGCAACATCTAAAAATAAAACAACAAATTATTCAACGTAATCAATGATGTGCATATAAACTACACAAATCTATTAAGTACAATTCATTAGTTAAACTCTTTATTCTATTACCTCCATGTAGGTTTGAGTAAATCCACTGGCACTGGGAGGTGTTCCCTTGAAACCTCCAATATTAGCCTGTTTAACATCCAAAATCACATATTAAAATACCATTTATAAAACAATGCTATTAACATGTAATAAATTTATAATTCTTTACTAGTTAAATACCCCACCAATAGGTGTACTACAGAAATAAGTAGGTGGAGGGCCAGTGTATCCAGTCTCAACACTGTGACCTTGCAGTTTTATTAAAATCATAAAAAAAAATTAGTTAATCTTGCTTTTCAAAATCGAAATTTAATAAATTAAATTCAATGAACATGTTAACTTTTACCTTACTATCAATGCCATATGCCTCATGCAAAATGTCATCTACCCTCTCCATCTCCATAGTTGCAGACGGATCTTGCGTAGCAGCCTCCTAAGTGTCGATGGGATCATATGAACAAATCGCCCTGCAAGATTGACACACATGGGTTTGAAGGCCACCATTCAAAGACTCCCCTGGATGGCGTTGTAGAATAGGGCTAGTATGATGGATGACACTCTGGGTCAAAGTGTTGATCACCTGCAATGTCTCTACTTTGGCAATCTCCTTCATGACAAAAGGCATAACAATGTGCTCACGAGGCGGCCTAGCAATATCTCATCTCCCTTGTCACGTAGGATCCGACTATGCACTGGGTCTATCCTGAGATAACCCCCCACCTCTCCTCTGGAATTCCCTCATATAAAAATAATTTGGGATTTTGTTCAATATGAACTCACTGTATAGTTTCCTAAGGAAATATTGTGGGACTTCATAATTGTTGCACAGTGGGTAATCAAAGACCATGTACCACCTATCATAAAAATGGTTCCTAATCTATTGGTGGTGGCACCAATGAATAGGAAACCTCTTCACATTGAGGGTAAGATTTTGATTTGTGTGTGGGTCAGTGAATAATGAGCACAAATCACCTTTTGTAACTTTTAAATCCTTTACATCTTTATATGATAGTTTATTCGCATAATAAGCCCTAGTCGCATGCCTCCTATCTTGCCATCCAATTATTTGTTTGCTAATTGAATCTACATTTTTTAACATATTTTTCAATGAACTTGCTAGGGTCATTCTTTATGCAGTTGAACCATTTGGATCACTCAACCTACTAATTAAATCCTCAATTTTCTTTTTGTTGTTATCAATTTCACTCATCAAATTTTGTTGAGTGCCAAGAGGGGGTTGAGTGATTGGTGGAGGAGTTGAGAATTTTGAGGGTTTGCAAGTTGATTTGCATCTCCTAAAAATTCAAAAAAAAATATATCAAATACAATCTAAAACTAACAAATTCAAAACAAAAAGCAAACAATCCTTACCTCTCACACCTCCTCCTCGTCATGGTTCCATCGTTGCGAAGAAATAGCAACCGTTGGTGAATATTTTTGCACAATGCCTCCTCCTAGAATGCGAGCATGAAAAATGGGGGTTTTGGCCGTGGGAACAACAAAAAACACAGTCGAAATGAAGAATGATGAGTTTCACTTTTTTTTTTTTTGCTTTTAACATGTCATAACACGAGCGCATTATAACGTGCTCACGTTATGACTTTTCAAAACTTTTTTTGAAAGTGGCCACCCATTGGCCACCCATTTCCATGCACCCACCCATCAATAGTTCAAGCAAATGAAAGGTGCAAAGGGTATTATGCCCTAGTGACTATTTTTGTACCTATATTGACTTTTCTAGTGATTCTTGTCATGGGTGTCCAAGAAGGCATAACACAATCCATGTATATATTTTGCATTCTTTTTCAATGTAATTTTCCAAGTTTGGTCTATGCAAAATGAATTGTAAAAAGTCTTTAGTAAAGTCAAAAAAGCAAATTGTTCACATTCTATGATGTCGACATGAACTACGCAGATCTAGAGGTGAATTGCACCTGCTATTCTATGTTGATATGGATATGTTCTAAGTTGTGGTTAATTGTTATAGCTATACAGATATGCTAGATATTTGTTCATATATCATTGTTTCAAATTCAAAATTTCTATATCTTATTCTAGGATTAAATCAGAGGAGGAGTCTATACAAAAGACACTATTGTTTCAAATTCAAAATTGTTGGATCTCTCACAATTGTATGCTTTATTTATTTGATCTAAGACAACATGCTATATAGAAGATGCTCTCAAAATTAGAGTAAAATCCTTTATTCTGGGATGATTGTTCAGAAACTTTCCATCATAACAATGAACAAAAGCATCAGTCATTAACTTGAACTTTGCAAGAGTTTCATCAAATTCTAATTTTCCACTCTTTTCCATTCCAAATTTTATTCTCAACTTCATCTATGAAGAACTTTCTTAGCTTGTAGATCCTGCTTCCAACCATAGCTTTACCAAGTGTCGAGGATAGCTTCGAGTTTTTTACCAGGAAACAATTGACAAAGGCCGACCTCACCAGATACAAATAGTTGAAAAGCTCCTCGAAGCTATTCTGGAAAAATTTCTCGAGCCTATAATGCACAATTTTGAATTAAGCTTTTTGCAGGAATTCCATATCTAAAAGATTGTAGCCAATAACAACCACACTTTTTGTTCTATACCACTCACTTTTTACATAAATTTGAGTCTTCATGAAGAGGCCAAGCATATTGGGAAAATGCTTTTAAAAAGAATAGGTCTACTCATTCTTGATGAAGGACATCAAGCTCGAAATAGTTGATCAAATATATGGAATTGATGCAAAGAGGTTAATTCAAAACTACACATTATACTCTTAGGAACTTTGTTCCAAAATAACTTCAAAGAGCTTTTCAACACATTGTATCTAGAAAGGATGGATTATGTGAATTGTTGTTTGGACAAAAACTTGAAGCTATCTTGGGTAGTTGGTAAAGTTATGGCCAACAGCAAGATCTATAGGCTAAGGAAGTTCTTCATGGATGAAATTGGGAATAAAATTTAGAATGAAAAAGAGAGTGAAAAGTTAGAATTTGATGAAACTCTTGCAAAGTTCAGGTTAATGATTGATGCTTTTGTTCATTGTTATGATGGGAAGATTCTTAACAATCATCCCACAATAAAGGTTTTTACTATGATTTTGAGAGCATCTTCTATACAACATGTTGTCTTGGATCACATATCAGCATAAAATAGCAGATACAGTTCACCTCAAGTTGCTATTCTTCCTAGGCCATTCCTCAAGAGGTCACATCATTATTTGTTGGCTCTTTACAATAGCTTTTCCACTTATGAGAAGGCTCTTCTAATTTGCTAATGGAATAAATTATGGTTTGTGTTGTTTGGATTTGTAATATGATGTAGCACGTTCAATGTCACAAGGCATAGTTAGAGAGCAGAATTTTGAGACTTGATATCCATAGAATCCAATTTCTTGCAAGGCAGAATACCAAACCAACATCCCAATTAAAGAAACTTAGCTTTAATATGTACCATATGCAATGCTTTCCCACATGAATGGTGGAATTGAACTAACTTTTTGGTGTCTCTTGAATAGAAAACATACACAGACACAAACTATTGTGGTAGCCAGCAAGGAGAAAAAAAATAGATGATACATGGATTCATGATAGCCTATCATCATTGATACTCTCTTAGAGGAAAATCTTGCACACCAACCAAATTTATGAGAGAGCTTAAGTACTATTTTCCAAGACAAGTTTTTGTCTAAACCAGCTTCCAAAATTGCACTTACATTCAAGGAAGGTGCTTTCAAAATTATTATTGCTAAATCAACATGCATGCTATCTCCCAGTTTTCTTCCAACTAATCGGTTATATGAGTGATTATTTCTCATTAAAGAATAAGCATATTTGGAAGTGGATTTTAATCAGATACTGTAGTTGCAAATTCCACTTTGAATCACCAAAGCCTTTACAAAGCCTGTTGCACAACCACCGCACCACTGCATGGTTGTTCCTAGGCCTTCGCAGTGATGCGGGGAAAGCATGGCAATGGCCCGAGATACTTGCAAAGAAAACTAAGTTCATATTTCTTCTTGGCTTGATGCAATTAGAGTATGTTTTGGTCTTTGGAAATGGAGATTCTTGGCATATGTGTATTGTTGCATCAAACATATGGGACAACCATACTGCACAAAATTCAGACCCTTCAAGGCCACTTTCCATATATGACATTCCAATTTTAGAAACCAATGACTATATCTTCAATAGATGATTGTTGCTTTCTATTCTATATTAGAAAAACGTGTCAAAATAAGCAATTGCATTTATTTTTTTTAGCTGCAAATGCATTGGCCAATGACTATGCCATGAATAATCACAAAGCAAGAAAACCAAGCGTAAGCAAATAAATTGATCAATTTTCGTAGTAATCTTGTTATACTTTTCAACTCCATGTATGCTTTGAGCCTAGATACATATATGCATACACACATACATATGCATATATATGCATAGACATGCACATACATATACATATACATATGTATATATACATATATGTATTAATGCAGTTGCAATCTTGGAACTTCTAAGCGAATTATGTACTATCAATCTATAAACAACAAAAACTTTACCAAATAGAAGGGTATTATGTTTTATCTATTTGGTGCAAAAACCAATGGACAATGTACAAGATCGAAGAACAAAAGAACACTACTCAATACAATTCTATTATCTCAATATCTGATTAGCAATAATGTTTCAAGGTCCATGAAAACTATGCTTTACCAAATTTGTGCATTTAAATTGCATTCACAAAATTGTAGTTTTCCTTGATGTGATTAAAAAATAGAAGCATAGCCTTCTAATACAAGATCTAGTGACTGATTACTAGTAACTCGAATAGAGTAGCAGTGACCAACATCGATGCATAGATAACCACAAAGGTTTTCATTTTTGTGAAGCTGGTCAATTTCTATAGTCTCTACTTTCTGATCGTGAATGCCATCCTGCCAAAGGTTTTTTCTTTATCACATTTTATTCTTGTAGCGAAACAAGGTCCATTACAAATGATTGGAAACAAGTTTTTAAGTCCTTTTATGTACAACTGCAAATATAACTGAAATATTCATTGAAATATGCAATTGCCAATTGTACAAAACATCTTTGTTGAATGGCATTGTAATAGTATAGAAGCATAACGTAACAATAGCAAATAAAGCACATAGCAGGTGAAGCCAAAAATGGAAAAATAAAATAGCTACAAAGAATAGAATGAGAAAACACGCTTCATGCATGAATATAATTATAATCTACTATATTTTTTATATTTAACCAAATAATTTTCTTGTAGAAAGAATAGGTTGTGATTATATAAAATAGGAATAAAAAATACAGTGAACTTACAAATTTAGACCATAGCATGTTATAAACTTGATCTTCTATGTTTGCATGTATGTAGCAAATGGTCTGAGCAACAACCGCCACCTGAGAAGAACAAGACACCTATCAATCTTAATAATAAATAGAAAATATCTATAACAATGAATTCTAATTTCCAACTCTCAACTGTAGCACCAATTTTAGACAAGGCATGTGAAAAACTATGAATAATTCCACCTATCCATAGAAACATCTGTAGCGAAAACATGTGTATAGCAACAAAACACTTTGCTATTGGAAAAATTTCATGAGTTTTTTGGTGTAGTTGTGTCTTCCTACCCACTATTTTTGGTGATGTGTGGTGTTATAAGCAATGCATTTGCACTTACTATTTGCATATTTACATTTATTATGAATAGACTGAAGTGCAAGTGTTGTTAGTGGCTTATGGTATGATTTTTTAAGTCTGTTGAGCAAAGTATTACTTGTGTTGTTTATTCATTTGCTCAGATTACATGCATGATGCACATGAATCAAAACATCCATGGTAAATTAGACATATCTTGAACGAATAGACTTCCTTCAATGTATATCATTGTTTCATGAATACACAATTAATTTGGATTGGAAAATACAAAACAATGACCAAAATATAAAAATCCAATGATGAAATCGCAAAAATAGAGATTAATTCAAAAGAACACTGATTGATAAGGAACAACAGAGACTAAACCATTGCAAAAATGTTAAAAATGATTGAGAGGCTAAAATCTATGTCTCTTGAGAGGGTTTATGTCTATCATAGTGGAAGCGAAAAGCAATCCATTTGTAAGTTCCTATATCTTTTACAGTGTCATTTTATAGTTTTTTACATCTCTGCATTTTATGGGTTAATGTGTATTGTTAGTTGGCCTGTGCATTTTGTGGGTCAATGTATACTCTTCCCTATCTTTGAGTGCTTTTATGGATTAGTCTATGTTCTTCACTACAAGACTTAACACCATAATTCATTGATGTCATCTTCTCCACTGGCCATGGTAAAGACTACAAGTAATCTTTTCTTTGCATGCTTGCATGCCAAGTGCACTTCAATCTAGCAAATGAAAATGAAAATTAGGCCTGGGTGAGTACAAAATGGCTTCATATGAAATCATTTCGTCAATTGGAAATGTTTTATTTCTAATGCAAATATTTCATACCTTTCTAATGTTCTTTGATATAGTCGTGTCTTGGCACCAAATATTCGTCTCAATGTGTCATGTTTTAACAAGGACATTTAGCATTTCCTAGTCATTAATTTTCATTTTTTGTCAATGGATTGAATTGTAGTTGGCATTAATGGATTCTCTTGTCAAGTTTTAAAAACTATTCAGCAAAGGATAATTTGCATTGTCTAATAATTTTCACAAATTATTTAATGACAATGAAATTTGTAAAAAAACCAACCATCTATAATTTCCTATATCTTTTACATTGTCCTTTTTGCGATGTCTAATCATTTGCTCAGATTGTTTGATGAGAGTGAAACCTGTTCCTTGTGAGTTTGAAAGATGCTATATCTTTTACATTGTCATTTCATATTTTGTGTATCCCTTTCTAATGGGTTAATCTATGTTCATCCTTATCATTGCATGCTTTTATCGGTTCATGTATGTTGTCCATTTAAAGACGTCACAACATAACTCATAAATGTTTAGTTCTCTGTTGACCACCATTAACAATGTAACTAATCTATTGTCTTTTCTCTTCATTTCATTTACTAGCAATGGAACTAATATTTTCTCTGCATGCATTCATATGAACTGCATTTCAACTTATTAAATGAAAATAAAAATTGAATCCAAATAAAAGCAAGATGTCTCAATATAAATTCATTTCATCAATTGGTAATGTTTTTGTCTATTGTTTTTTGTTTTTTGCATTTTAAGGGTTAATGTCTATTCTCTGCTATCTTTGACTACTATCATGGGTTAGTCCATGTTTTTGAGTTAAAGACTTAACACCATAATTCATTATTGTTGCCTTATCTATTGGTCATGATTAAGAATGGAAGTAAGCATTTCTTTGCACACATGCATGCCAGCTACACTTCAATCTATTACATGAAAATGAGAATTGTTCCTATTGGAAATATAGTTGTGTGTTTGTATGAGTCCAACAACTTTGTTAGAGACATTAACCCATTAAAACATTCAACAATAGCAAAGAACAAAAATATTAAAAATTGAATATTTGTGTTTATTGCAAGCTAAAAAGGAGGGGTCTGTAAGTTGCTATATCTTTTACACCGTAATTTTATATTTTACTTCTATGTCCCTATAGCAGTTTTAATCACTTAATCTTTGTTTCATAGTTAAAGACTTAACACCATAATACATTAATGTCAACTCTTGTGTTAGTGATCACTAACAATGGAAGCAATCTTTTTTGTGCCAAACATGCATGTCAACTGCACTTAAATCTATCAAATCAAAATTAGTTCTAAATAACAAGGAAATCCAAATTAATTATATGTCCATAAAACATGAAATGTCATTGAAACATGTCTACTTGTTCAAGATATACCTAATGCTCTATCTATTTCTTGATGAATGGACATCATCCACATGTTCAAGAAATCACTATGAATATCTTTCATCGGTAAGTTGCATTGTTGATAGTATTTGACATGTCTCATTGGAAATTGGAATGCACACTTACATAGATTTAATTTACTATTAAGATTTATAGGTTCCTTGTTAATGGGACCAACAACTTACTGCTATAAGCCAATCAACAAACGTAGCTAGCAAACTCAAAAATCACTTCAAGCAAATAGGATTTTGATGCTTGTGATTCTATCTACCTATTAGAGACACACTTTTTCAACATTTGAAGAAGCAACACCAATGACCATATTCATGTCAGTAGGGGAAATATGTCCCATAGTATATAGCATTGTTATAACTATAGCTACAAAAGCATGAACAGTTGCCACCCAATCATTGACAACCAGCGAAGATTAAAATGAAAGTTGAAAGAGTCTCTACTACACTTTACAAAGATCACATCAAGGTCATTAGAGAGCATTTAACAAGGACATGTCCTTAACACATAATAAATATGAATTGTGTTCAAATCATGAAATATTATCCCAAATAAAGTTGAATGGTAATCTAATATTGATTCCATGCATTCGGTAAAGATATAAAGCCTGATTAGTTAGACTATAGATTTGTAATACTATATCCATAATATTGTAAAAAGCATAAGAAAACTAAATGAGAAAAAATGGGAAAAGACATTGCATTGTTCATTCTATCTTTAATCTTAATGCCCATACTTCACTCCATTCAGGGAACATTTAAAAATTAATATTTAAGATGAACTAATAAAAATGTTACTCACATGTTACTTGAACTTTTCAATGCTTATCTTTACTTCCTCATTAGTAGACATTAGCACAAATGAAAATTCTTGTGCAATTTTAGTTTCTCTATATATGATCACCTTCAAAACTAGTTCAAAGACAAGGTGACAAACATATACTACAATGCATTAAGTATAATTGTTAAGCCCATGAAAGGAAATGACATTGCCATTTACCATGCCTATCAACCACATAGTAAAAATAATAGTTAGATATTTGATCAATATATTTAACTGTCAATACTTATTTTTATCCTAAAATTAAGAAATTCTAAAGCCAAGCAAGCCTTTGATTTATTATTCAATGAAAGTATAGACCAATTCATTTGATTGGAAATGTTTTTGGTATAGTAACAAGACTAGAACTAAAACAAAACATAAACCAAAGACAATATAACTTAGGCTATGTAAATGCAATGCATCATATATGGGGAAAACAAACGTGCAACACATTTACAAAAAACCTGTCAAATGAATGTTGTTGTAGCAAAAGCTAACCTCGAGGCACATACAATTGATTTGATCATATAATTGTTAAAGATATTAGAACATTCATTGTGCAGTAAGTATTATGTTCTCTTTCTTACACATCCCATGCCATAGTATTCACAAATGCATAAACTAGTTTAGAGCTCATACCTCTTCACATTGTTATAGCAGTATATCAATTTCTTAAACGGGGCTAAGATGCCAAACAATAAACATTTGGCATAGATTCTTGCAAAATCAACAACCACTGGAAAACACACTGTGCCATGCTTTTAAATAAAGCAATTTTAAACATTATGCATGTATCTGACATTATATAAAAATATATGCACACATATATATGCATATATAGATATGTATACATATATATACATATATATACATTCATATATACATACATATATATATATATATGCGCACACACATAAATATATGCACATATATAAATATATATGTACATATATATATATGTATATATACGTACACACATATATATGTATATATATGCATATACATATGTATTTGTATGTGTATACACTTATATATACATCCATATAAATACATGCATTTATGTATGTATGCATACTTATATCTATACATACATATATATATATGCACAAGATCATTTTTTCTTGACAGCTATAAAACTTACCACCATAATTCATCAATAGCAACTACACTTGAAACTATTTACATTAAACAAAAATTAGGTCAAAATAAATACAAAATATGAACATACACACAAAGCATGAGGGCCACCATTAACAATGCCACATGTCCACATAAACATTTGCAGCTTTGACACATGTATAGTGCAAGAAATCATTGGAAAATGATTAATTTTTTTCTTCAATTGCTGCCAACAATAAATTGTAATTGTGACAATACAAAACCAACAAACAGAACAACAATTGCCAATGACAAAACTGTGAAAAAAATACACAAACTCCATTTTAACAGTTCCAAATAGACATCTTTGAAAGAAGTCTTATCTGTACAAGATATCCATGACATGCATGGATCGAAACATCAATGGCACATGAGATATATCATGGACATATAGACATCTTTCAATTTTTATCATTGTTTCATCTACACACAATTAATTTGGATTGAGAAAAGATACAAATTGCAAAAAAATAGCATAAGCTTCATTTTAAGACTTCCAGCATCAAAACATCCATGCCACATCAAGCCATCATTGAAACATCAAAATCCAATAAGAAAATTGAAAAAATAGGGACAAAGTACTAAAAACACTCATCGATAAGGAACACCAAAGATTAAACCATTGTAGAAATGTAAAAAACTATAAAATCACAGTGTAAAAGATATAGGAACTTACAAGCACCCCCCTTGTCACTCCCAATACGATAGATATAAACACTCTCAAAAGTCAGAGATTTCACCCTCATCAAACAATCTGAGCAAATGAATAGTTCGGCAGGCTTAAAACTTCACACCATAAACCATTAATAAGGACTGCACTACAGTCTATTCATAATAAACAAAAATTATCAAATAGAAACATACATACATATATATATATATATATATATATATATATATATATATATATATATATATTATGCATGCCTATATATATACACACACATACATACATATGTATGTATGCATATGCACATATATATATATATATATGTATATATATATATGTATATATATATGTATGTATATATATATGTATATATATATGTATGTGTATATAAAAAATATTGTAAATATTCCTTTGCTTGATAGACTCAAAAATCAACACCATAACCCATTAATGGTGACCACACTTGAGTCTATTCACAATAAATGAAAATCAGATCTACATAAATGCAAAATGTAGAACACACACACACACATACTTATATATATATATATATATATGCATACACACACACACACACATATATGTGTGTACATATACAAATATATATATATATATACAATTTCCTCATTGGCTTTTGATATTTTGGTCATGGTTTTGTATTTTTCCAGTCCAAATTAATTGTCTTTTCATGAAAAATCAATAGACATTGAAGGATTCCTACCTCTTCAAAATATGTCTGATTTACCATGGACTTTTTGATGCATGTGCATCATGCATGTAATCTGAGCAAATGAATAAACAATCAAAGCAGTACTTTGCTCGATGGGCTTAAAACTCCACACCATAAGCCACTAATGACGTAGTTGCACTTCAATCTGCTTACAATAAATGAAAATTCACAAATAATAAATGCAAACATACTGCTTTAAACACCACACGGCACCAAAAATAGTGGCTGCAAAGACACGACTACACCAAAAATCTCATGAAATATTTCCAATAGAAAAGTTTGCTACAATAATTAAATAAATGGAAAAATGGCAAAACCACAATAGAAATACCACCAGCTAATGAGAAAATTGCAAAAAAAAATATAAGTTTTCTTTTAATAAATTAATCCCCCAAAACATTAGCATAGTGATATATATATTTCACCCCCACAATTTCTGGTGCACCATTTTAATAGGCAACATCCTATCGAAATGAAAATTTGCAAATAGTAAATGCAAATATACTGCCTAGAACGCCACACATTGCTAGAAATAGTGGGTACGAAGACACGACTACACCAAAAAACTCATGAAAATATTCCCAACAATAAAATAAATTACAAAATGATAAAACCACAATGAAAATACGAGTTGCCAATGAGAAAATTACAAAAAAAGAATTGCTTTTAATAAATTAATACCCAAAACATTAGCATACCATTTTAAAAGGTAGCATTCAATTGAAAACATCAGTCTCTTGCCTATAAGGTAGGGAGTAACAATGCAAACACATTTTTTACAACATGCATACCAACAAGATAGTCATAAACCCTCCCAATAGCCACATAATGTACACTGACAGCTTTTGCACTTATACTTAAGACAATAATAACAATGAAATTTCAAAGATGGTGATTGTAATTGTGAAGAGATGCATGCCAAATTTATTAGCGAAGCTCACAAGGTGGATTAATGAGATTGAATAGAAGATCGATAGGTGGGATTGAATAAGAGAATGTGCAAAGGAAATCTGATTATTCAAGAAATGGAAAATGTGAGAAGGATGGAAGAGAAAAGTGAATGAAACAATAGAAATATGTAAGAGATGAGTGGAAAAAACAACGAAAAGTGGAAGAGTAAACTGGAAAAAAGATACACTCAAGTGAAGGAAATGGTAAGTCAAATGAAAAATCTTGAAATAAAGAAATTTAAGTTAATCAAAAAAGAAAATAGTGAATAAAAAAGTTAAGAGGAAATTGTGACAAGTTTTTAAAAATAAAATAAATAAATTTTTTTTGATGTCATGAATAATTTAAATAATTAATTTTCTAATTTTTAGCATTGTGTCAAAGGAAATTAAGAAAAAATTTAATCAGGTCTTGCCCCTGCAAAAGGGGGATTATGATGCCTCCTCAAGAAATTTGGCAAAAAATTGAGACAAATTTACCAATAACATGATTTAATGTGTTTGGATAGAAGAAATATTAGGTAGAAGACAAGATTAGTAAGAAGGCAAGAACAATTAGTTCGATCAGAATCAGATGTCGAGAAGATTAATTGATTGGGATACGATGGATCGAACAAAATTTGGCTAGAAGAAAATACTAGTGAGAAGGGAGGAATAGTTAGTAATGTGAATGGATGAAGAAAGGGGAAGTGATGAATATATCATCATAAGCCTTGACAAGTGCACATTTATAAACATTGGGAATTTTTGATTTTTTAAATAGATGGCATACACTCATGTATTAAAAAACCATGGTGTGAAATGTTATCAATTTGCATAGACTAAACACATTGTAGACAACAAGTGCCATGACTCATACTAGGAGGAACTTAATTGCCCCAACCATATTGTGGACAAATTTTGCACATATCTAGACCTAAACTTCATTTAATAGACTAAACTCTTCTTGATGAAATGACAGTGTAAAAGATATAGTAACTTTCAAACATGTTCTTTTTTGATAGATTTTTTGACGAGGATCAAATCTGTGTCTGTAGGAACAACATAGCTTACCCTATTGGAGCGACATAAAAAAATATGAAATGACAGTGTAAAAGATATAGGAACTTGCAAATCTCTCCTTTTTTGATAGATTGATTGATGAGGGTCAAATCTATGCCTCTTGACAACCTTTAAACTTGACACCACAATCCATTAATCAATGAAAATTAGGTTGCCCTCATTAGAACGACACACAAAGATTTTATACCAAAACATTTTGCACCAATTTAGACATAACTCTCATTTTCATTTAATAGATTGAAGGGAAACTACCATGCATGTGTGCGAAGAAAAGATTAGTTCCATTATTAATCATGGCCAGCTAAGAAGTTGACATTAATGAATAATGTTGTTAGGTCTTTAACTAAAAAATAGAGACTAGAACATCAAAGCACTCAAAATGCACAAAACAACAATAGACATTAACATATAAAATGTAGAAATGTGAAAAACTATAAAACGAGACTCTAAAAAAATATGGAAACTTACAAACGCCTCATTTTTTGCTTCCCATACAATAGTCACAAACCCTCTCAATAGACTCGGATCTCACTCCCATCAAGCAATCAAAGAAAATGAATAAATAGCGTAAATAATCCACATTATGAATTGATGAAAAGATTTTATACTAAGACATTTTGCACTTATGCAGACTTAATTTTCACTTTCATTTAGTAGACTCAAGTGCAGTTGGCATGTATACATGTAGAGAAAACATTACTTCTATTCTTAATCATGACCAACATAGAAGTCAACACCAATGAATTATGGTTTTAGGTCTTTATCTCAACAATAAAGACCAAAACATAAAACTACTCATAAATAGGGAAGAGCAGCCATTAACCCATAAAATGCAGAGAACAACAAACAATAGACATTAACCCACAAAATACAAAGATGTAAAAAATGAGTAAACAATGCAAACAGACACAAACAACCTGAGCAAATGAATAAACAAAGCAAATAATACTTTTCTCGACAAACATAAAACTTCCATAGAAATAATACATTGAAGTGCATCTGGCATGCATGTGTGCAGAGAAACCATTACTTCCATTCCTAATCATGGCCAATAGACCAATCGACATTAATGGATTACTGTGTTAAGTCTTTAACTCAACAATCGACACCAACCCATAAAAGTAGTCAATCATAGCGAAGAATAGACCTTAACACATAAAATGTAGACAACAACAAACAATAGAAATTAACACATAAAATGAAAAAATGTAAAAAACTATAAAACGACACTATAAAACTCATACGAACTTACAAACGCCTTGTTTTTTGCTCTCAATATGATAGACATAAACCCTCACCACAAACACAGATTTAACGATTTTATACCCAAACATTTTCCACTTACTTAGACCTATTTTGCATTTTCATTTAATAAATTTAAGTGCAATTTGCATGCATGTGTGAAGAGAAGTCAACACTAATGAATTATGGTGTTAAGTATTTAACTCAACAAGAGAGAATAACTCATATATGCACTCAAAAATAGTGAACAGTAGGAATTAACCCATAAAATGCAGACATGCAAAAAACTATAAACAACACTGTAAAAGATATAGGAACTTACAAGCGCCTCATTTTTCAATTCCAAAATGTTAGACATAAACCCTCTCAAAAGGCATCGATTTCACGCTCACCGAACAATTTGAGAAAATTAAAAATGAAACTGTAAAAGATACAAGAACTTACAAACACCACCTCTGTCGTTTCCAACACATTAGATGTAAACCCTCTCAACAGACACAAATTTTAGCCTCATCAAACAACCTGAGCAAATGCACAAACAACAGAAATAATACTTTGCTCGAGAGACTTAAAATTCATACCATGAGACAATAATGACACTTGTACTTCAGTCTACTCATAATAAATGAAAATTCACAAATAGTAAATGCAAATGTATTGCTTAAAATGCCATGCGTCGCCAGAAAAATTTGGTGCCAAGACACGACTATACCAAAAAACTCATGAAATATTCCAATAGCAAAGTTCATTACAATAATTAAATAAATTATAAAATGACAAAACCACGACAAAAATACCACTAGCCAATGAGAAAATTGCAAAAAAAATTCAATAATTTGCGTTTAATTAATCCCCAAAACATCAACATACTGATATATATATTTCACCACCATGATATCTGATGCACTGTTTTAATAGGCAACATTTCGCCTAAATGAAAATTCACAATAATAAATGCAAATGTACTACTTCAAAAGCCACGTGTCACCAGAAATAGTAGGTGTGAAGACACGACCACACCAAAGAACTCATGAAATATTTCCAATAGCTAAGCTCCTTACAATAATTAAATTAAATAAATTACAAAATGACAAAAATACCAGTAGCCAATCAGAAAATTGCAAAAAATAATAATTTGCTTTTAACAAATTAACCTCCAAAACATTAGCATAGTGATATATATATTTAACCCGCACGATATATGATGTACCATTTTAATAGGCAACATTATGCCGAAATCAAATTTTGCAAACATCAAATGCAAATGTAGTGCTTTAAATGCCACACATCACTAGAAATAGTGATTGTGAAGACACGACTATACCAAAAAACTCATCAAATATTTCCAATACCAAAGTTTGCTACAATAATCAAATAAATAAATTATAAAATGATAAAACCACAAAGAAAATACAAGCGACGAATGAGAAAATTGTAAAAAAAATCGATAATTCACTTTTAATAAAAATTTTCCTTGAGACATCAACATAGCGATACAAAAAAAAAAAAATCGACACGGTTCCCGATGCACCATTTTAATAGGCAAAATTCAGCTGAAAAAATTAGTATCCCACCTATAAGGTAGGGACTAATAGTGACCAAAAGAATATTTGGATGATAACTCAAAAGTGAATAAAAATCTAAAATAGGTCAAAATTTGTTGGAGTGAATGATGCTAATAATCTTGAATACATTGAATTTTTAAAAAATCTCAAACTTAAAAAATTCATTGATTTATTTTCTATATTTTCTCTTATTAATTTTTTTATATATTAATCATTTTTTTATAAGATGATAATAAAGAACATCTAATTTTGAGAGAAGCAACAAATTATCTTCTAAACTTCTTTTGAACACCATCTACAAGTTTAACATCAACCTTTCTTTCTTCTTCTCCACCTCTTTTATATCTTCTCACCCTCTTCTCTTAGTTGTTATCATTGCAACTACTACTTATGCCTTTGCAATAGATACATTCCTAACTTTTCATCTTTTTCCTTATTATTTTATCCTTTAATTTTCTTACTTTTTGTCTTGCTCTTCATATTTTATTTTAAATTTATTTTAAACTTTTATTACATTTACTAATTTATTTCAATTATGATTTTTGGTAAGAGCATGATGTTGTGTTTCACTTTATGATAACTTTGTCATACTAGTTGAAACACTTTTCGTTGCAATACTATGGAACATCTATGGACATGAACATTCTCCCCATTTCACTCATTCCACTCTTGTATCTGTTCAAAAACTTTGACCAAATTTACCTACCTACATATTGAAAAACTCTTCAAACATCTTCAACCATAAATTTTAGGTTTCAAATTTATATTGAATATGGTGAAGTCAAATAAATATGTGATATGATTAGAAAAATTTCAAGTGAAAATGCTTAGTGAAATCAATCATATCCATATGCAATTGGAATATAACCCTTAGATACAATAATGAAATGATATAAACATGGTCCATATACTAGAGGCTTATGGTATGTGCCTAATTTAGGATTGATCAAGAACACTAATGGATACGTACTGATTAAATTTTCCTACATGTGGCTTCCATGACATAGAGTGGCCAACCAAATCAAGATAGAGAGACAACTAAGGCATAAAAACCTCATCACTAAGTATAACAGCACCATTGAAGTGCTTTCTCTCTTATGGAACCACTAAATGTGAATTTAGTGTGGGTTAGACTCCAAAACCCCCCTCTACAACTATGAGACCCCATTTCTATGAGGTATTTTTTCAAACAACCACTACCTTGTCAATGCTACCACATTGGCAAGCTAGTGAGCTCACTAGCTTGTCTATGGTACCACATTTTGCATACATGTGTACCAAAACATTTTTGTCAAAAAATTCACATGTCTTGTCCATGCTTCCATTTTGTACCTATCTTGCAATCATGGCATGTCACTAGACCACATTTCTTTAAGGAATTCCATCCAAAAATTCATGTGGTACCATTTCTATGGCATTTTTTCAAATAGCCCACTACCTTGTCAATCCTACCACATTGACAAGCATCACCATGAGACCCCATTTCTATAAGGCATTTTTTCAAACAGCCCACTACCTTGTCAATCCTATCGCATTGTATCACCGTGAGACCCCATTTCTATGAGGCATTTTTTCAAACAGCCCACTATAGTACCATTTCTATGAGGCATTTTTTCAAACAGTCCACTACCTTGTCAATCCTACCGCATTGTATCATCGTGAGACCCCATTTCTATGAGGCATATTTTCAAACAACCCACTACCTTTTCAATCCTACCACATTAGAAAGCCTCACCATGAGACCCCATTTCTATGAGAAATTTTTTCAAACAACCCACTACCTTGTCAATCCTATCACATTGACAAGCTAGTAAGCTCACTAGCTTGTCTATGGTACCACATTTTGCATACATGTCTACCAAAACATTTTTGTCAAAAAATTCACATGCCTTGTCCATTCTTCCATTTTGTACCTATCTTGCAATCATGGCATTCCACGAGACCACTTTTCTTTTAGGAATTCCATCAAAAAAATTATGTCAACTTTGTCTATGCTAGAAATACTCTTCTATAGGATGATTGTAAGTATTTTATATGAAGGGTTGAACTGCATATATTTCATTTATTTGTATGGATTCATTTTTTAGGAAATAATATTTGTCTCCTTATCATGCTACAGATAAAATTTCCATCATGTCGAGGAAACAAACAAGGATTAAACCAACATAGGAAGAGACCAAAGCTAAGAATGCAAAGAAAGCAACATGGATGAGGGAACATCATGAGAAGAAGAAAATGGATACAATTGATGAAGACATGCCAATTGAAGAGGAACCTAAACAATCAAAAGGATAAATGACATTGGTGGCACAAAGGGAACAAATGTGAAAGCATCGTGCTAAGAAAGATTTGAATACTGTAGTTGGAGACACACTCTCTACCGCAAGTGAATACGGAGGGACACCATTTACTGCAAGTAAATATGGAGGGACACCATCTACCGTAAGTGAATATGGAGGAACACCATCTACCACGTCTCAAGTTGAGAGTAAATCATCACTCACATTTGAGGAAGGAGGTACACCATCATCCCCATCTCAACCTCAAGGTATGTCATCTATCCATCCTCGATCGAAGGTACGCGATCTAGCCTATCTCATTTAAATATTGATGAAATTCCTAATGTTGAGATGAATGTACCTATGAGAACACCACCTAGAATTTTGCATAGAAAGCCTAAGTTTTTTATTAATATTGATGAGAATATTTGCAGCCAATGGAAGGTTAGATTCCACAATGCACTTGTAGAAGATATGCTGATAAGATTTGGATATTGTTCTTTGAAAATTTAATTAAGACTGCAAGATGTCAACTATTTGTTGAAATGATGTGAAGTATAAAGGATAGGTCCATCATGAAGATTCTTGGGTTGAGAACATTGGATGCTTCAAGTGAAAATACTGTTGTGAATAATCTAATGGATGCTTATGAGAGTGTGGGTAAGACCTCATGCTCAAAAAATAGTAATGTCACCTGACGTGTCATTACATTGACTTTAGTAAGTAATCAAACAAGGAAATCTTATCTCATTAGAAATATGAGTCAATAATTGAGAATTGATAGGAAAAATTTATCAAGAGTTGTTCAAAAGCACCAAAGAATTGAGGAAACTGATTCCACTGAATTATGGGAATTCTCAGGGAGACTCCCATGAAAAGATATACCAGTTGTTGAAGCATTGAGATCACTAATTGAAGACTATTGGAAGAATAACACAAGGCCATCTTTGGATCAAAGGGATGTGGTAAGAAGGAGAATCGATAGTCAAAACCATGAGCCACATCCAAAGAACTTTTTGGATATGACTCAAACATAGTTTTTTTCGTAAATTTCTAGAGGATTATCCTCAAATTCAAATTTGTCAAAGATATTTTGAAATGCTTAAACATTTTTATGTCAAGATAAATCATACACACACTACTTGTTGTTGTAGATTACATATTGAATTTTCTAACCATTATGATGTTTATCATACTATATGTTTAGATTTGCATACTAGAAATGTTTTATGTGAAAGAGAGGAAGGCCAAATATCCTATAGGAAACTATGCTTGGATGACACATGTCAGCATTGTGGTGGCTTGCAATGTATGCTAATATGCGAACATATGGAAAGCACACATGTGGATGGAAAGAAACTAGTAGAGTTCGGAAAGTATAAAATAGTGGCATACAATAAAAAAGATGGTAATCAAGAAAAAAGGTGTGATTTTGTTATTCAAAAGATTCTAGTGTATCAGTTTATGTCTACATTTCATGACAGCATGGTGTATGAGTATGCAAGGATACCCATAGAGCTCGATGGTTGGACTTGCAATTCAATTTATGCAAGGACACATTTCCAGTTGGTAGCATAGTTTTAGTGGTCGATTATGTAGAGAATTACACTCTACAACCACAACATGAGGTGTAGTCACAATATTACAACTCCACACAGGTTTCTATATTTGTGCACATAGCATTCATTCATGCAACTGATAGTATAGAGGATAATAGGAAGGTATTAAGGGACTACCACTTTTTATATTAGTGATGATCGCACACATTCCCCAGAGTTCATGCAAGGTTGCTTTCAATTGTTCTATAGTGATTTGGCTATGAGGGGCATAGCATAAAGTCAACATATAATATGGTCGGATAACTGTCCAGCATAGTTCAAGAACTCATGAATGTTCTATTGGTTGAGCAAGATGCATGTTATTATAGGTGTTCAACATATGTAGAACTTTTTTGAGTCCAAGCATGGAAAGAGGGAGCATGATGTTGCAGGAGCATGTGTCAAAATAGCATTAACATGAGAAGAGTTAAAGTATAAAGATAATGAAAATTTGACATATGCAAAATCAATCATCGAGTGGTGTAATGTTGTGATGGGTCCGGGTAATGAAGGTAAGCCTTCAATTCATAAATTTTTTTGGTTGATAAATGATACTAACATTGCACTACATGAGGATTATTGTACACTGATAGGATCAAGCGAGCTACACTCTTTCCTTAGCTCAAATGTGGGTTCATGGAGTATCCATACATGGAAGATGGCATGCTTTTGTTCTTCATTTACAATTCAAGCCTGTAATGACTGTGAGTCAAAGGAGTGGGTTGATGAATGGTGGTTAAGTTATCTTAGCCCACTTCACATGTATCAGCTTCTAATGGTATTGGAATTGACATAGATGGAATCATCGGTTGACTTTGACCATATATTAGATCTAGTTCAACCAGATAATATATCTACTTACATAGTTTTTGAAATTCCTATTGTTATCTTACTTTTTATTGTATTCATAATGTTGACTAATTTCATCTAATTTGTTTCACATATCAATGTAGGGCATGTTTATGCAGTTATTGCAAATGAAGACAATGAAGAGGGAACAGATTATTACTTGTGTCATTGTGTTGAGGCCAAAAAGAAATTGGAAGACCCAATTATAGATGGATAAAATATCGAATACCCTACAAGCTTAGTGGTTGTTACAGGAACGCGGCTTAGAAGGTACCCACATAAGAGTGTTAATTTTTGGTTGTTTTAGGACTTTGACATGCATCGAAAGATTCTTAATTACTCAAACCTTGTCGTGGCATTCAATGTTCATTTGATCAAATATGGGGGTAGACCTTTGAACAAGACCTTGTGGAAGGTGTGTGAGTCTGACCATGAGGAAACAATTGACATAATAAAAATGAGACCATACCCAAATGGTTTATTGGATTAATTTGTAAGTATGCACATTGGTTCTTATTAATTTGTAAGTATGCACTTTAATTTGTAGTAAAATTTAGAGTATGTACATCAAGATTAGTTGATAGTTAGACCTTTCATTTCTATATTTCAAGTTTACATATGTTTTGGTTCCAAGTTTGTACATATGTTTTAGTTCCAAGTTTACATATGAATATTGGGAAGATTATATGTTTTGGTTTAATGTGTAGCATAAACAAGCTAGCAGGCCAACTAGCTTTCCAATTTCACCGAATTGGAAAGCTAGCGAGCCAGCTTGAAGTCTTTATTCTAATATTTACTTATTCTTCCATTCTATCATGTTGAATAAGTGGAGAGCTACAAAAATTATAGATAGGAAATATTGTATGAATTTTTGTCATGCTTTATTATCTTCAAAAGTGTGATTTCTTATGTATTCATTCTTATTAGTTTGTGTCTAATCATATCATGATCTTGTTGGTGGTTCATGCCTCATTGTGTATGATTTCATGTTTCTATATCAAACAAAAATTGCAATAGGTACATTAGATTATGTTGATTGAGGTGAAAAAGGTGTTGGTGATTTCTTATGGTTGCCTATTGATATATCCTATTGAGAGCCAACCTTGGGCTTAATGACATATGGATATGTTGAGTTAAGTAGATTTGAGGAAATCTTGTGAAGCTATGGTGACATGTTCATTGACTAGGAGAAATCCTACTAACCATACATTTCTACTTAAGATTACCTTTGACTTCTCCTTTTTAAATGGACCCTTGAGTGATCTATAGAGCTAGCCTATATTGTATTGTTCATCCTCATAAGTATTATTAGTACCTTTGACTTTAATTACTTTTTATGAGTTATGTATGATCACAGTCAAAAGGGGCAGCAATCTCATGACAGACATGAGATTTTAAGAACAAGAGTTATAAGGGGATACTTGAAGGTGTTTGAAGATAGTCATTAATGGCAAATTGCACAAAAGGTTGCAGACCTTAGTTAAAGGGAGTGCAATTACAAGAGGAAAGATAGTCCATAAGGATTCAAGAGGGTAGTCCTTAGGTCCATAAGCATTCATTTTAGTTCTTCATTGTTATGCTTGTGCAAAGTGGTATGTGATCTGTAAAGAGAATTTCATTTCCTAAATTGCCAAAAAAATGCAAATATTAGTGGTTGTATAAGTCTTACCACTATACAAATTCAAGAGGTATCATTTTTTATAATTTGGAGGCAATACATACAATGATTTTTTAGAATTGGAATCCAAGGATATTCAAGTTCAAAGGCATGTCGGTGGTTGTTGTTGACTTCAAAGAAGATGTTGTTCTCTAATATTCGAATTCAAAGGCATTTTTTCAAGGTTCATGTACATTTGCATGTGATATCAAGCATCCTTAGGCACCCTATAGGTTATGATTTTTTAGCCCTTCACATCCAATCACTCTGAGCTACGTTCAACTGGCTCGATCCCTTAAGAGTCCAAAGTGCAAAATGGCTGCAATCTTTGACAGGATATAATTCAAAAATCATGATGCTTACAAAATCTTTATCTAAGGCTACGAGATCACATTGGGCCCCTCTACAATAACCTCTCTTGTTTTTCCTATCTCAGAGGCATTTTCCCATGGTGATGACTTTTCAGTTGAGGAAAAAGTTGTCAAATGCAAGTAGTGTAAAATTGCAAAGTGGTAAAAATTTTGTTCTGCAACTTGTACGAACAAACAAACTGTTCCAACACATCCGGATGGGTATTTTTATGCTAGGCATGGTCCTCTTTCACACCCAAACATGCCCAATCACTCTGAGCTATGTTCAACTGGCTCGATCCCTTAAGAGTCCAAAGTGCAAAATGGTTACAATCTTTGACAGGCTATAACTCAGAAATCATGACACTTAAAAAATCTTCATCTGAGGCTACAGGATCACATTGGGACCCTCTACAATAAACTCTCTCAGCTTTTCTATCTCAGAGGCATTTTCCCGTAGTGACGAATTTTTAGTTGAAGAAAAAGTTGTCAAATGCAAGCAGTGTAAAGTTGCAAAGTGGTGCAAATTTTGTTCTACAACTCGTACGACCAAACAGACTATTCCAACACATCTGTATGGGTATTTTTATGCTAGGAATTGTCCTCTTTCACACCCAAACACGCCCAATCACTCTAAGCTACATTCGATCGACTTGATCCCTTAAGAGTCTAAGATGTAAAATGGTTGCAATCTTTGACGAGCTATTACTTGAAAACCGTAATGCTTACAAAATCTTCATATGAGGCTATGAGATCATGTTGGGACACTCTACAATAAATATCTTGGTTTTTACTATCTCGGAGACGTTTCTCTGTGGTGATGACTTTTCAGTTGAGGAAAAAGATATCAAATGCAAGTAGTGTAAAGTTGCAAACTGGTGCAACTTTCTTTCTACAATTTGTACGACCAAATAGACTATTCCAAAACATCTATATGGGTACATTTACACTATGCATGGTCCTCTTTGACACCCAAACATGTCGAATCACTCTGAGCTACATTCAACCTGCTCGATCCCTTAAGAGTCCAAAGTGCAAAATGGTTGAATCTTTGACAGGCTATTACTCAAAAATCGTGATGCTTACAAAATCTTCGTCTAAGGCCATGAGATCATGTTTGGATCCTTTAAAATAACCTCTCTCAACTTTTTCTCTTTCGAAGGTGTTTTCCCGTGGTGATGACTTTTCAATTAAGGAAAAAGTTGTCAAATGCAAGCAGTGTAAAGTTGCAAAGTGGTGCAGCTTTCATTCTGCAACTCGTACAACCAAATGGACTATTCCAATGCATCTGAATGGGTACATTTTCATTAAGAATGGTCCTCTTTTGCACCCAAGCACACTGAATCACTTTAAGCTATGTTTAACCAGCTCGATCCCTTAAGAGTCCAAAGTGCAAAATGGTTACAATCTTTGATGGGCTATTACTTTAAAACCGTGACACTTACAAACTCTCTATCTAGGACTAGGGTATCACATTGGGCCCCTCTACAATAACCTCTCTTTTTTTCTATTTCAGAGGTGTTTTATCATGGTGACGACTTTTTAGTTGAGGAAAAATTTGTCAAATGCATGCAGTGTAAAGTTGCAAAGTGGTGCAACTTTCATTCTGTAACTCATACGACCAAACAAACTATTCCAACACATCTAAATGGGTATGTTTACTCTAGGCATGGTCCTCTTTCGCACCAAAACATGTTGAATCACTCCAAGCTACGTTCAACTAGCTCGATCCCCTATGATGGCATGCGAAACAAAAGAAAAGAGAAAGATTCACACGCCAATTGACAAGTCTAAGTTTTTTCCACACCAAAAGTATATGATTGCATGAAAGAGGTAAAACATCTAGGTGTCAAAATAGTTGAGGAAAGCCTAAACCTTTTGATTCTCGAGCGGGTTATGATCCAATTACTATGTGGATCTCATACTTACATTGAATTGATTATTATTAATATTAATATTTAGGAAACTTTCTTATTCCTATTATGGATCTAATCACAAATGAGAAGGCTACACAACTCTTAAAATCTTGTATGATCATCCTCAAGTCTAGCAAGGGAAAGAAATTTTTTAATTATCCTCCTTGCCCTTACAACAATATGGTTGTTGTAAAGAAGAAAAATTTCAAGATTCTAGAAAAAAATTGAAAATTTTATAGCTAAACCTAATCATAGGTCAATTGAAATATGAGCCCACATGGTGGCTTATGACCTAGCTAAAGAGAATCATGAACAATGATGTTAATAAGTTCTCACTAGAGCCTTGACCATAAGTAGAAGCTAAAAATAGCCCAAAGAAGAGGTATAAATATATGTTGATACATGAGATATTACAACCCGTATTCCTACCCCTTCACAATCATATCAAATGTTCTAGAAGAAATTTGTTTCATATCAACTATAATTAAAAAAATCATTCCTTGAAGAAGCTAGGTTGGCGTGAATATAGAATAAGTAATTGGTGAAAATATGGGAAAGAAGTTGGACACATGGTAGACAAACCAAGTCACTTTTCCTTGGGTAATAAATGGGATGACATATATTAGAAGGATCATTTCAATCCTACCTCTTCTTTCACTCCAAAAAATCCTCAAATCCATGTAAGTGAAATAACAATAATATCATTTGGTGATGAAAAAGGAATAAAAAAAACCTCCAAGTTCCAAACCAAGTAGCTAATTACATAGGTAGATTTGGTGCTAGAACAATTCACAACCTATGCATCTACACAACCATATATTTTATTTAAAAGTATCTTGACCCCACTCCAATCAGTATTTCAAAGAAAACAAAAGAAACAATTAACTCTAGTTCTTATTGAAGAGGAATCTACCTAAAATGTCCTACTGCAAAGAATGAGAGGTTCCATCTCCATAAAATTAACTATCAAATACATTGTAACCAACCAAGAAATAATAAAATCACCCAAGACAACTAAGGGGAAAACTAATGACTCTTTTTTGAATCTTAGTAGGTGCCCGCCACAAACTAGATCTTATTTTAGAATACCACAAGCGGAGGTGAGGACCTAGAAAAGAAGGAAAAAATTTGAGATAAGTGATGATACACCTATGAAAATGGGATATGAAAAGTAGAAAATAGAATAGCAAAGCATACAAGAGTCATTAGAGGTTTGTATAGAGAAGGTACAATAAGTTACACTATAAATATCTATCTTCCCTCTCCTCCTAGCTTTATCCCTTTTAAATTTTTCCTTGGATTCCATATTGAATTAGCACATAAGTAAATGATAAATCATTGGTGAATCATTTTTGGAAGTATTGAAGTTGTTTAGCATCAATCAATAAATATTCAAGACAAACCGAAGGACAACAATTAGAATTGTTGAGTGGCTAACCAATTAATAAGTATACATATGAATAAGTGAAGCATACATGTGAATAAGTGAAGCACAAGTACTCAAATACATGTAATCCTAGAAGTATACACATGAATAAATAGTATACACATTAATACAAAGTATATGCATGAATACAAGGTATACACATGAAAAAAGGTAAGTCACAAAGTATACATTGGAATACACATAAGTCACAAAGTATACACATAAGTTGTAAAATATACACTTGAATACACGTAACTCATATCTATTGAACCGTGGATTTATAATGCAAATTTAGAAACCATCGATAAAAAAATATTTGTATTAACCAAATAGCCATGTAGGCATACATCAATATATGTCGATATAAGTATAAAATATATACAAAATAGCCATATAGATGGCTTATAATAATGCAATATAGGAATACAATGTCAAATATATGCAATACAAAATATGTCCAAAAATGCTATATAGGCATACAACATAGGAACCTGGAATCAAAAGGCATTTCCCTCTAGGCTCTCAAAACAAACTCTTGACCTTTGCTAGTCGGATGAATGGTTATAATTATTTCATTCATTTACTCTGAGTTTGAGGAGTGCTCTTGGTGCTCCTCTTAGGGTTTAGTTTTTGATCAAGCCTTATCTATTACAATAACAAGTAAATACATTAATATATAGAAATTACATTATAAAAAATGATATATTTAACAAAATAATCACTTACTACCACTAGATGATCACTCTCCTCAAGGGAAGTATTCACATGCCCATGTGGTGGCATGCTAAAGCCCTATAGAAACCATCCAAAGAGAAATTAAACTATGAATTAATAATCATTTCATTTTTCACTAACTAACAACTATAACAACGAATGTAATTTGAAAATTAGTAATCTGCCTCATACCCCCATGAGAGGTATCGAGGAGTCTATAGCAGAAGAAACACCAAGCTCCATTTCCCTATGAAAATTTGGAGGTGTTTTTGCTTGCAATATCCAAAAATAAAACAATAAATTTTTCAATCATGAAAACTACAATAGTGATGCACGTCATGGCTTATAATGTATGAGATAATAAACAAAATTTTGAGTACTTATTGAACTATTTATTTCATACTATCATGCTTACTATTTTCCCTATCCATAGCTTGTTTGAAAGAACCTGTTTTAGGCTTTTATCCTTAGCAGCAAGGTGGCGAACCATTTGATAAAATGCTTTGGTAGTCATGTACAAAAAATGTGGTAGCATAGAGAAGGCAGTGAACTATTTGAAAAAATGCCTCAAAGAAATGTGGTCTCATGGTGATGGAATGCCATGACAAACAAATATGTCATGGCATTCCATCACCATGAGACCACATTTATTTGAGGCATTTTTTCAAACAGTTCATTGCCTTTGCTATGGTATTATGTTGGGATGGCGTGGATGGTATAGTGTGGTCTTGGTTATGAGATGGAGGGTGATCATGACATGAAGAGGGAGGGGTAGGGATATGAACAAGTGGAATAAAAGGTGGAAGCTTCCATGGATTGGTAAATTGAGGATGAGGATGAGGACCTTGAAAAGGATTTGGAGGGGAATTTGGGCTAAAGGCTTGGTTTCTATTCATAAGACAGTGAGTTGTTTGAAAAAATACCTCAAAGAAATGTGGTCTCATGGTGATGGAAAATCCTAAAGCAGGTGCTTTCCAACAAACTATGGATGCTTGGAAAAAATCTATCAAAGCATAATAGTAAGCAATGGCATAGACAAGGCAGTGAGTAGTTTGAAAAAATTCCATCACCATGAGACCACATTTCTTTGAGGCATCTTTTCAAACTACTCACTACCTTGTCTATGCTATTGCTTACTATTATGCTTCGATAGTTTTTTTCCAAGCATCCATAGTTTGTTGGAAAGAACCTGCTTTAGGCTTTTAGCCATAGCAGCAAGGAAGTGAACTATTTGAAAAAATGCTTTGGTAGACATGTATGGAAAATGTGGTAGCATAGAAAAGGCAGTGATCTGTTTGAAAAAATGCCTCAAAGAAATTGGGTCTCATGGTGATGTCCATCACCATGAGACCACATTTCTTTGAGTTATTTTTTCAAACAACTCATTACCTTGTCTATGCTATTGCTTACTATTATTCTTTCATAGATTTTTTTCAAGCACCCATAGCATAGGCAAGGCAGTGAATTGTTTGGAAAAATGCCTCAATAAAAAGTGGTCACATGGAATGCCATGACAAGAAAATGCAATTGGTAGCTACTCCTAGTTATTACTTATGCTATGTGAGGTAACTGCATCACTGTTTATGTTGACTTTCTAAACAACTATATTGTAATTTAAATTTTGTCATCTATTAACATCTAGTTATTAGTTATGCAATGTGAAGTAATGCTTTGAGTTTGAAAGATGTGCAATGCAATGTAATCAATGATATGAATATAAACTACACAAATCTATTGAGTACAATAATTAGTTAAACTCTGTATTCTAAATTACCTACATGAAGGTTTGTACAACTCCACTAGCACTGGGAGGTTTTATTGTGAAACCTCCAATATTAACCTATTCAACATCCAAAATCGGATATTAAAATACCATTCATATAACAATGTTATTCACATGTAATTTTTATAATTGTTTACTATTTACATACCTCAGTGGTAGATGTAATGGAGTAAAAAATAGGTGGAGGGCCGATGTATCCAGTATCAACACTATGACCCTAAAATTTTATTACAATCATCAAACTAAATTAGTTAATCTTGCATTTCAAAAATGAAATTTAATAAATTCAATTCAATGAACATGCTAACATATACTTGAGTATTGACGTCGAAAGCATCATTCAAAATGTCATTTTCCATCGCCAACTCTGCAACTACAGACGTATCCTTCACACCAGCCTCCTGACTATCTGTGGGGTCATATGTACAAGCCGACCTACAAACCTGAAAAGAATGGGGTGGAAGCCTACCCCTTGAAATCTCCCCTAGTTGGCATTGTATTGCAAGAATAGTGCACTGGATGATACTCTGGGTCAAAGATCTAATATTCTATAGAGTGTCCATCTCAGCACTCTCCTTCATGACAAAAGGGATAGCAATGTGCTCATAAGTCAGCCTAGTGAGTGCTCGTCTCCCTTGTCATTGAGGACCTGACGTGCACCTGGTCTATCCTATGTTGACTCTCCACCTCTGCCTTGAAACTCCCTCACATCAAAATAGTTGGGGATTTTATTGAGGATGAACTCGTAGTAGAGTTTCCTCAAGAAATATTGGGGGACCTCTTTATTGTTGCATAGTGGATGGTCAAAAACCATCCACCACCTATCCCAAAAATTGTTCCTAATCCCTTGGTGGTTGCACCAATGGATAGGAAACCTCTTGCTATTAAGGTCAAGAGTTTGATTTGTGCGTGGGTTAGTGAATAATGAGAACAAATCATATTTTGTAATTTTTTCATATTTTACTTTTTTATATGATAATTTATCTACATAAAAATTCCTACACTCCTACCTCTTATCTTCCCAACCACTTAATTTCTTGCTAATGCATCTACATGTGTTAGCATGGCTTTAAGTGAATTTTCAAGTGTGCTTCTTTCCAAGGTTGAACTTACAGGATCGTTCAACCTCATGATTAACTCCTCAATCTATTTTTTGTTGTTTTCTATTTCCCCCATTATATTTTGTTGAGTATCAAGAGGATGTTGAGGAATTGTTGGAGGAGTTCGTTGTTGTGGTTGTTGAGGATTTTGTTCATGTGCATGTTCATGAGAAGGAGAAGTATTTTAAGGAGTATTTTTTACGTTGATTATCATCTCCTACAAATTAAAGAAATGAACATCAAAAACAACCTAAATTTACCTATTTAACAACAAATTCACAAAAAAAAACAATGCTTACTTATCAACCTCCCCATTGACATGGCAGAATCCTAGCGATGAAATTGCAAAGATTTATGAAGAAATTATAATTTTTGATGCTTCCAAAATGTGAGCGTGTAATAGTAGGGTTTGCTAGCCGTAGGCAATAAAATATGACAATGAAAATGAAATGAAATGGATTTCCTTTTTCTTTTTATTTTAATAAGCTATAACGTGCTCGCATTATAATGCGAACCCATTATAGGTTTGATGCGACCGAGCCTTAGGCTCGGTCACACCAAGCCATAATGTGAGTGTGTTATAAAGTGCTCACATTATAGCCTTTCAATTTTTAAAAAAAAAAATTGGCCACTTTTTGGCCCCCCAACTTTTTGCACTTGCCCCTAGGGCTTTCTATCTTTTATTCCTCATTTTTAAATTTTTTTTTCCTAAATTTATCCATCCATTTTCATATCTAAACTTTATTTTAAATGTATTGCTTTAATATTGTTTACTCTAAAGCATTGTCTCCTATCTAGTTTCACACCAAAGAAACTTCCAAGGTCAATCATTCCCATTGGGCATGCCCTAGACTTAATCCTTTAACAACTATGGACCACTTAAATTCCTCACTATTTAAAATATTACCACTTCTATGTACTGTTATCAATCAGATATGTACCCTATGCTAAGCTTACATAAGACTTAGCTATCTGTTGAAACATGGAAACCCTCCTTAGATGTGGGTGATCTGTGTGAAGGTTTAAAGCATGTGGTGTAAAATGGACTCCCACAAGGGTTGAGCTCGACATGTTGCCCCTTTATATTCAAGAGAAGGGTTGAGGAAAATAAACAGTTCGAAATTGCTCAAGTAGATCATCATAAGGAGTGCATCATCATGGAGTGATAGTGAACAGGCATACATAATTCCTTATTTACAAATTATCAATAAGCAACTGAGGAAATTCAAGAGAGTTTCATAACACTTTCATCATGGTATATTTTTTAATCTTTAATGCAAAAAGAAAACAAAATTTCATGCTTAGAATTTGCTTTCATAAAGATTATAAAAATGCATGAAGAGTAGCATAAAGCCATACTTTCTATCAAGTATGGAGCTATAAGATTTATTTCGCTACAAGAACAATAGGATGTTTTTTTTCTACAGGAACAATAATAAAGGACAATTGTGTTGTTCAATTTTTATCACAGCAATGGAATAGTCAAATGCTAAAAACAGAGTTTCAATTACTCAGTCAAAATAAAGGGACAACATCATGCAGTGTTCAATTTTTTAGCAGAATGATATCTTTCAGTTCAAGGAGCCATACTGCTACAGGAAGTGATTTTAAAGTATTGAGGGTTAGTAAACTGTTTCCAGAAAATCATAAAATGCAAGAAAATGAAAGAATTCTATTTGGGTTTTTTCTCGATACTCATTTCTAGATTTAATGGTCGTAGCCTAAAGCATGTTTTTCTTGTCACAAAGTGAAACACATTTGGGGTTTTGATTTAAAGCTACAGGTTGAAGATAAAATACTATTGTTTCTCATAAGGGTTTCATTAAATGTGACATGTTCCATAAAAGCTAGTTTACACAGTATGGTCACGCCATGGAGGCATTTTTCCTCTCGAATATCGAATACCCATGTGAGAGTTTTTACAAAAAAACACAAATACATAAATAGTAAGAGGTTTGAGCTCACCTATGCAAGGAGAAGTCTCAGAAAATGCAAATAAAGTAGTCAAATGGTCGCAACCTGTACATGAGAGTCGAGCCCAAAGATTAAAGAAGATGCGCAAGAGTTTCCAAATGTTTTTCTTCTATAAAACAAAACATTCATTATCATGATTTTGTTTTGAGTTTTTCAACAATGAAGAGGAGAGATGAAGGAGCTTGAATGGCGGTTGGCATACCTTGAAGTCATTGTTTCTGTGCTAAAATCCCACCAAAACCCACGGGTATCTTCAATGTTTTTCCTTCAAAAGCTCAAAAAACCAGTCTCTCATGTCGCCCAAGGCTGAGCATATCATCAACAGAGAATGCAGAAGAAAATGTGTGAGAAAATAACAACAATGGCGGCTGCTTGAAGCTCAAATACCTCATAAACCCTTTTGAAGTTCGAGATAAAGAGCAAATAATACAGATGTGAAGGCTTACCATGATTTCCAACAGAAGAAAGTCGATGAAAATGGTGGAGGATCAAGTCAAAAAACTCTAAACCCTTGCTCTCTCATAGTGGCTCTTGCAGAGAGCAATTTCTTCAAAATGCAAAGTGAGAATGAGCCTGATAAGTTAGGGTTGGATGGTTTTTTTAGGGTTACCTTTCACCCTAATTCGATTGAGACTTTAATCACATTTTTTTTTTAAAAAAAAGAGGACCCAAATGCCACTTTAATTCCTTGGCCGAAATGTTTGTGTTGCCTAGGTCGACCCCTTAGGCATTTTCACCTTTTAAATGTAAAGTCTCTTAAGCCTCTAAATACCTTGTGGCATTTCCAATAGTGTGCTAGGGTATTTTTAAAATATCATTTAATTTAATTTGCTTGGATAAATGTCAAAGTATTTAGTATGCCTTAGTTAATATTATTTTATTGATTTTATAGAAATCAATAATATAGATGCATCTTATATTTTTATGATTTTTAAAGAAAAATCATTTGTAATAGATATCGACATGATCATTTTTTGTAAAGATTTCCTAGAAATCTTGAATTGAGAAATCATAAGATAGATAATTTAAAACTGCAAATATTGTAAAGCGAAGATAAAGCAATGTTTTATAAATTGTTTTTATCTCTTGCTATTTTAAGCAGTTTAATAAAAGCAAAACTGGTTGAATTTTCTCACTTCAATTATCCTTGGGCAAGTTTTGAGAAGAATGGGATTAATACAAGGTGCTTTTTCAGCTTTTAAAGTGGATTGGGATTGATTTTTGAAGCCTTCTGGATGGACATGCAAAAAGTGGGAAATTTTCGCTTTTATTACTCAATTTGGTGCAGTTTTGGAGGCTTTTTTCTCAACTTTTCTCTTGAGTTCGGAAATGGATTGGAGATCTTATGATACTTATATTTTGGAGAAAAACTTAGTTTTTCTCTTTGAGTTCAAATTGTTGCTTCTTCCTCTCTTGTTCATGCAAAGAGTTTTTGTAAGCTTAATATTTGTACTCAGACTTTGGCATACTCCTTCAGTTTAATAAAAACAACATTCTTATCCCCAATTTTTATTTCTTTTGCAATTTTAGTATGATGTTTTCATTGTGATTTTATTTATAGATCCTTTTTTATGTCCTATTATTGCATATTATTGGTACAAAAAGTTCATATGATGTAGGTTGTATGTTGTGATTGAATCCAAACCTTCATGCAAATCAATTATGTGTTGTGTGTTCATGAGAGATTGTGAAGTTATTGATTTTTTTTGAAGACTGTTTGTGGGTAGAATCTCAAAGTCATCTTTAAGTTCTGGAGAATCATTTTAAGTTAGAGTTTTAAATTCCATCATATCTTTCTATCCCTTTTCCTAGAAAGTCATTTAGTGTAGGAAATTTCATTCAGAGAACCATCTCACTCTGGAGATTCCATCTTCACACAGATCACCCACATCTAAGGAGGGTTTCCATGTTTCAACAGATAGCTAAGTCTTTTGTAAGCCTAGCATAGGGTGCATATCTTATTGATAATAGTTTTTAGCACACCCGATGGGACACTGAACTAAGTTCAGTTCGTTTAAACATAATTTTCTTTGTTGGTTCGGTATGTGCAGCAAAGCTTCAGCCTTCTGGAGGTAAAAACAACATACCTGGTGACTCTGTTCATTGGTTTTGTAAGCATACCTAAGTGCCGGTACAATATAAAATCATCTTTTCACTCCATTTTCCATCTTTTACATGAGCAAAAATGTCAAATCTTTATAGGCAATATGAATATCATTTGCCATATCATGAAAGCCCCGCTTATCCATCTCCACATCAACCATACTAGTATAATCATTATGTTGGTTTCAATCCCTTAGCTTCTCAAAACCAACATGCACAATATAATTACCACCCGCCCGCCCCTGCCCAGCATCCACCTCAGCCTTCATATGCTCAAAATCAGCCCCAAAGTTTTGAAGACTTGAGCTTCAAAAATATAAGGTTAAACTGCGAAAGGGAGATGAGTGGAATAGAGGACCAAATAAATTAGATATATCAGCAAGAGGTGTAATGCCCCCGCCACGCAACCCCAAAGGACAACTAATGACAAAGATTTACAACACATTATTTTTTTAAAGATAACCACTATGCAATAACCAACAACTAAATAAGCATACAACAATATTATTAATATATAAATATGCCTTATTAGTCCCATGGGGTTATATGGTTGCATTACTCGAAAATGACCCCAACCAAATAACATCGTTGATAATAAATGCCAAGGAATAAATGATAAAACATACATTACTCAAGATAACATAACGATGAACATACCACCATCCATAAACCATAAAGATGATAAGAATACATACATCATTTTATTACATAACAATATATAGTTCAATATTACGATTGTGGAGCATATTTCCACAAATACAACACATTAAAGATACAATGGTACAATTACATTCTACCTCCCTTATAACAATAGTAAGAGTGCATCCATACAAGTATGATACAAGAACAATGAATAGGATACATAATAAGATCCATCAGAAGGAAATATAGGTCATAACACCAAAATTGCCACCAACACTGGAAAGCTCAAGAACCACTGCATTTGGTACATCTCTGTAGCATCACGATCGACGATGGAAAACCCAATGGATGCATAGCACGTTCCACCCGACTATGTGGACCCTAAGGTCCACCCCCCTGTGTTGGGAGATGACAAGAAAAATCCACAACGAAAAACATAAATCAAAATAAACAAGGCTAACAAGACTCCATCACAAAACACAATAAACACACACAAACAACACATAAACAAACACAAGGAACCTTCACCTCCAAAGACACAAGAATGACAAAAGGAAACAAAAACAACCATGGTTGCTAAAGGAAGGAGTGTCATGACATAAGCTCGACATGGGTTGCCCAATGCGGATCTTCATAGGTTACCGGCCCCCTTACCTGGTTAAACCCTAGCAACCTCAACCGATCCTCGGCCCCCATTCTCACTCATGCGGGATCTACATACCTTTCAAAGGGACAAGGCAATTGATCTTCGTCATTCCAAGCCTTCCCACTCATCCCAAGCCCAAACGAGCACTTGAGCCATGAGTGAGGCTAACTTATCTGAATTAATATGAGATGCTACCCACAACCCCTAATTACTTGTGAGGTTATCATTGATTATGGAAAATCTTAATGAGTTACCCACACGCCACTTTGTGCACCGACCCCCACTGAGAGCCACTCCCCCTACTAACAACGGCGCAATACAAGGAATAGGGGTGTACCTCAATTCACATAACGTAAAGATATACACAACAGACAACATGTGAGGCATAAACCATCCCGCAAATACAATCCATGACACTGAACCAAGTACAAAAGAGATACCACCCACTAACATAAACTACACAAGTCACCAAAAACACTAAACCGATAAAGTTCCCAGCAAGAGTCAAATTTTCCCCCAAGCCTTAGGAAAACAATAAAAACAACCTACCCATTCACCCAAAGCTTAGAGCTAAGGAAACAAACAACAACAAATGGGTTCCCGATAGATTTCAACATGAAATCAATAAACAGAAACTCCTCAAATCAATTCAACATAAAAGGAAAGACACGTCAACTTGGAACCACTAAAATCAACCTCTAGCTAAACATTGTATATCTTTTCATTGAACAAGAAGAACATCGACGGGAATTCACATACCTTGAGTAAATAAATATATTCAAAAAGATACATTTTTCTAATTAAAATAGTGACAAATTTTATCAACTAATTTCAATGCATAAATACAATTATGCTACTTAAATAAGCAAGCACTAAATTTATACATTTAACTAATAGAACGAATGCATGAATAATAAAAGTTCACTATCACTCTTATCAATTTCATGTTTTCATTTAAATAATATTATCGATTACAAAAATAATGATTTCATCGTTTCAACACTACACATTATGTTTTATTCTCCAAATATATATCTACATGAACCCTTTGACACATCCTAAAGTAAAACATATTCATATTGATTATATCTATATATGATAAATCCAATAAAAATCCAATATGTAATTAAACACGCATGATTAATAAATTTAAATATACCATTCAAAATATATATATATATATTGACTAAAGGAATATTCTAAATGACTTCTTGTAGTGATTCTATTAGTTCACCTTTAGATGACTACAAAATAATCAACATTCTCAAACTAATTAAATAACAAAAGCTAAAGAAGACTATCTGTATATAACATGAAAATTTAAAACTTACTAATAAAATAACTTATAAACAATATATATATATATATATTTTATACATATATGTATATACACATTAAATCGAATCAACAACATTGATCAGCAAAACACGAATTACGTGGTATATAATTCAATTGATATGAAATCGAAAAAGATCAATATCAAACACCATTCCAAGATTAAACTTCAACATGATCGTATTACACATGACATCGAATGTCTAATGGGTAGCTTATACAACGAACTCATTGATTACAAAATAACAAATGCCCATACTTTAAAGCGAATTCAGCAAACAACCGAATTCCAAATACAAAACTTGACCAAGGATGGATGAATCGAAATGTTCAAAATGGAAATTTCACGCAGGAAGAGAATTTTCTTGGGCGCCGCTTGAGGAATAAGTTGGGTAGACGGGACCAGATATGGTGCAAATCATATAATAAAGAGATTTCTAAAAGTTAGACGAATTTAAAAGATACCCTGAAGCAGTTGGATTGGGCGCCATAACTCGGTACATGCTTTTAGTGAAGGAGGCAGACCACATTCCCCAACATATATAGGAGATTTATGTGAAGTTGGAGAATTTGGCTTTGCGACTAAAGGTAGAAGGGTATTTTCAGATTCAAGACTTTCACTTAATGCAATAAAGAGTTGTTAAGAGCCTCTGAGTATGCTCTGATTTCCACATTGCATCTAAATTCATTTCCAAGATTGTTGCAAGAGAGTTTGTTCAGAGAGATGTGAACCATTTCCATCATTTTAAACAAATACAATATTCTTGAGGAGGATATCGGTGATACTAAGTGAAACAGTCTTAAAACTAGCACCGATTTAAAAGAATTAATGAATTAATACAAGGTTGAAGACAGCGATGGAAAAGATAGAAATGAATGCAGACAAAAGGGTTGTATACAAATACATCACACAGAAGTGATATTATGTGTATCAAAGGAATGAAATCACGGTCCAAGGTGGGGAATAGTCATATTCCAAACTTCCCATTTTTGAAATGACATCGCTACAGGCAGAGAGGTATATATACCGCGCACCACGAAGACTTTGAGCAAAAATAATGCATGCATGGGGATATCAAATCAATAGAGAACTAACAAAATAAAGAGGGTGACAAATTTGGTAGGCTGAAGGACGAATCGGATTCCAGCCAAGAGATGTTTCCATACAGACAAAATGCAGTGATTATCGATTGCCATAAGTAAGGCATCGAACTCCAAACTCAACGCCGACCAGGGATTGGCCTATGCACTATGGCGCCAAGAATAGTTGGATGGCAGATTAGATTATCAATACAATACATAATAAGCAGAATAGAGTATCGAACGAAATAACACCGAATTATAAAATTCAAACATAAATGATCCAACAAATGGATTTGAATGAATTTTTTCTGCAGACATAACTAAGCAAACAAATGAATGCACTACTTCCAAACAGCATAAGCATTCATGCATAGGTTTTCAAGGATAGAGACAAAATTCAGAACAATGGAACCTAGAAACCAACGTTGCGAAGACGAAAAACGGTGTCGAGATCGACTCCTTTTGTAGCAACGATCCGCCTCCCCGAATTTTTACTTTTCTTCGAAACAATGTCAATACCATCCCCAAAAATTCCCTTCCAAAATTATTTCATTTTCAGAGTAGAAGTTTTTTTTTTCGGAAATCAAAGACTAACTTCCAAAAATTTGAAAGAAAGCATTATAAAACCAGCCAAACGTTTTTGAAAACAACCATTAGTAATAATAGCAAGTTTTTCGTAATAACTTTTCGAAATCAAAGCATAATTAGAACTAAAATTAACAATTTGCACATTTTTCTCCAATTCAAACCGATGCATGTATTTGCATGTGAAACTTTCCTCGATTAACACTATCACTTAACTTTTCTTTTAGAATAATTTCAAAATAATAATTCAAATGAACAATATTATTTAAACATCAATTTAAAATTCAACAATATTTAAAATATTATTCCACCTTACTATTAAAATATTTAACATCAACAAAAAAATAATAATACAATATACATTTAAAACTATAAAACATTTAAATCTTCCAATTAAATTTAATACTTTAATTAAATACATAGCACTTTCTCATAATTTACTTTAATAATTAAATCTAATACTTCTAATTAAATTGTTCAATCAATACTGAACATCGTTAAATCAAATTAAATAATTAACGATATTTTAATAATATACTTAATCAAAGCAATACTAAATTAATTAAATGACACTATAAATTAACAACTATATTAAATAATTAGACAACATTAACAATACCATTAAATAAATCAACAAGACAACACAATCAAACACTTACACAATCGACCCAAGGATCATAGCGGAGAGGCACTACAGGGGGAGATTGCGAACATAAAGGGTATGTTCCATGACTTCATGAAACAAGTAGAGGAGATCAAGAAGCAACATGAGTACAATCAACAGCAGGAGGAGATGGCTTACCAGGCCTATCTTTATGAGCAAGAGCTAAGGCACAAAGGCACGAAATCCAAGCTACTCCGGTAGTCCCAAACCAACTTGTGCAAGAAGAGGTTTGTAAGTATCAATTCCCAAGCTTTAGACAACGTGAACCTCTATATACTCCTAAAGTTGAAATTCCAAGTTTTAGTCAAGATAGAATCTTGAGCTCCTCAAGCCAACCTCTCAATCTTGGGATACCAAGTTTCAAAAAACTCCATCCTTTGCATGTTGAGGAAAATAATCAAGTCCAGCCCAGTATTTTTGCAGAGCAGCCCCTTGAACGATATTCTTTTCTGCACGAAACTCAAGAAGCCCCTCAAGTTTCCACACATGATGAACCCAAGAATGGTCCATTTGATCAGGATACTTTACTCCACATTGAGAAGCTTAGAAAGGTGAACCCATTGTGTTCAGCTTTGGAGGTGTATCGGCTGCAATAGCAAAAGATAGAACAAGAAAAGGTTTCTCCTGATGAGTCTTTGTTTGTTGTCACTAATGGGCTTCTTGGTTTTATTGAAGAGGAGGAAAATATTTTAGCATTTATCTCAAAGGATCAAGCAGTACATCACGATATTGATAACTATTGTGAGGTATCTAGCTGGTGTAGTGATGAGGAGGACCTAGAAGATCAAGAGCGATAGCAAGGGACAAAGGAAGTTGTAGTTAAGGGACAAGAAGTTCTAGATCAGGGAGTGGCTGAGAGTTCTCAAGCTTTGACCGACCTATTTGAGGAACTACCATTTTTTGTGGATGATGAAGAATGCATACCTCAGGTCACACCCCTACTGGCTCTAGGGCAGTAGGAAGAGGTTCAAAACTTTGGTGTTTTGATACCTCAAATGGGTTGTAATAAGGTAACGAACAATCTCCCTTCACAAGAAAATGGAAATGAGAATGAAGATGACATTTTTTGGGATGACCTCGAGACTTTTGTTTCAAGCTTAGATGTCAAGAGCCATCTTCCGAGGGAGAAAGTGTTCAACAATAGCTTGAGAAGACAAAGGAGGATGTCCAAACCCAAGGTTTGATTAATTTATTTGAGGTGTTTCTTTTGTGTATTAATAGTGATAAAAAGGATGTGTGTGAACTAACGAAGTTGTCAAGATGTGATCAGAAAAATGAAGAAATCCATTTAGACAAAGGATTGGTTAGTGAACAGGTAAATGAGAGCATCCCTAATTTGGACAGTCAAGAAGTTGGGATACATGCATACACTATCCAAGTGGGGAAAAAGCATGACACTACTTTTCAAGATGATCTCAATCAGGAAAATGAGATTGAAATAATAGATAACCAGTAATAGAAGTTTAGATTTCATCCTTTCAAGAGGATTCCCTATTAGAGATTTGGCCAACAAGGGCTCCAATGAGATGCAACAGACTATTAGTGCACCCAGGAATGAGATTGCAGCCGAAGAGCACCAGATTCAACCCATTCAATCATGGAAAGCTAGAGGTATGTTTGATCAATTTCACAAGATCTATGCCTTTGGTTGCAATCTTCGTACTGTATTACAACAATGTCGGGGCAGCATTCTTTCTTTTCATCTCTTATTGTCAGTCTACAAGAAATTAGAGCATCCTCGGTTGGTCAGAAAAGACAGTTACTTTACAAAACCGGTTAACGGCTTTGTTTAGACAATCATCTTCACTGGTTAGTCTAGGTTAGAATAGTTTTGATGCAAATAAGTGCTTAAAGCACGTTTCCTTTCGGTATTTTATTTCCCTAAGCATTGTTGCACATGTTGTTGGTCATCAGGGCCTGTTAGTTTGCTTTCAGTTTTGTTTAGTTTTGTTTTGTTGTTGTTTGGAGTGTTATAATTTGAGTTTTTGAGTTCGAGAGGGGAAGATTATGGCTCCACACCCAATGGAGGTATTTAGGGAAACTGCTCAGATGCTTAGCAGGAAAGCATTCAGCATAAATCGCCAAAATGTTGCCAAATTTTCACTATAGCTCAATTGGCAGAGCTGATTAGTTTTGATTCATTTTAAAAGTGAAAGTTTCAATTTAATTTCTACATTGCTTAAGCTACTATTCGTATTAGTATTTATCAAGGTTTGGTTTTGGAATGCAATTGTTTTCAGCAGGCTGAGTATCAGAGTTATTATTCAATGTCTTGTGGCATAAATGAAGTACAAAAGAGAATGCATAAATGATTAAGCATAATTGTTGCTTTCATTTATTTTACAAAGTTCATTCATATTATAGTATTTCATTTGTTTTGAAAATGCAAATGAATTGTACAAAATTGCAATTGTTACATTTCTTTTCAATAGAAGTGGAAAAGAGAAACTAAATGTCCCACACAAGCCGTGGAGATAGCCAAAATAATACATTACAAGAAATGAATTATACAATTGGAGGTAAAAGAAAGGAAGCAGATAACATAGGGCATATCCAGCATTGCCTGTTTGTCAGTCTTCAGTTAATCTCCTTGCAAATGTCATGTATTCGCTACCACTTTGGAGTGAACCTGCATTAGGGGAAAGGATTGTCAGAGCTCTGGATATCGACTACACTATGTGCTCTACCAACAGAGATATAATTAATTCCCTACAACACATTGAATCAGCTAAATGAATAAGAAAGAGATCAATAAAGACTACAAGTGCAACATCATGGAATCTTTAAGCTTCATTGTTTTTTATGCTAACATTGTTTGTTTCCTGTGCAAGTATTTGAAAAGCCATGTTGTTGATCTATTTTGAAGATTTAAAGCATGTGGTCTAAAACGGGCTCCCACAAGGGTTGAGCTCAACATGTTGCCATTTTACATTCAAGACAAGGGTTGAGGAAAATAAACAATTCAAAATTGCTCAAGTAGATCATCATAAGGAGTGCATCATCATGGAGTGATAGTGAACAGGCATACATAATGCCTTATTTACAAATTATCAATAAGCAACTGAGGCAATTCGAGAGAGTTTCAGAACACTTTCATCATGGTATATTTTTGAATCTTCTATGCAAAAAAAAAACAAAATTTCATGCTTAGCATTTGCTTTCATAGAGATTATAAAAATGCATGAAGAGTAGCATAAAGCCATAGTTTTTCTCAAGTATGGAGCTACAGGATGTCTTTTGCTATAGGAACAATAGGATGTCTTTTGCTATAGGAACAATTATAAAGGACAATTGTGTTGTTCGATTTTTATCACAGCAATGGAACAGTGAAATGCTAAAAACAGAATTTCAATTACTCATTCAAAATAAAGGGACAATGTCATGTAGTGTTCAATTTTTCAGCAAAATGATATGATTCAGTTCAAGGAGCCATACTGCTACAGGAAGAGATTTTAAATTTTTTGAGGGTTAGTAACCCATTTCCAGAAAATCATAAAATGCAAGAAAATGAAAGAATTCTATCATTTGGGTCTTTTCTCGATACTCATTTCTAGATTTAATGGTTATAGCCTGAAGCATGTTTTTCTTGTCACAAAGTGAAACCCATTTGGGGTTTTGATTTAAAGCTACAGGTTGAAGATAAAAGACTGTTGTTGCTCATAAGGGTTTCATTAATTTTCATCATACATTCATTGAAATGTGACATGTTCCAGAAAATCTAGTTTACATAGTATGGTCACGCCATGGAGGCATTTTTCCTCTCGAATATTGAATACCCATGTGAGGGTTTTACAGAAAAACACAAATACATAAATAGTAAGAGGTTTGAGCTTACCTACGCAAGGAGAAGTCTCAAAAAATGCAGATAAAGTAGTCAAATGATCGTGGCCTGTACATGAGAGTCAAGCCTAAAGATTAAAGAAGATGCACAGGAGTTTCCAGATGTTTTTCTTCCATAAAACAAAACATTCTTTAGCATGCTTTTGTTTTGAGTTTTTCAACAATGAAGAGGAGAGATGAAGGAGCTCGAATGGTGGTTGGCTTACCTTGAAGTCATTGTTTTTGTGCTAAAATCCCACCAAACCCGTGGGTATTTTCAACGTTTTGCCTTCAAAAGCTCAAAAAAACCAATCTCTCATGTCACCCAAGGTCGAGCATATCATCAACACAAAATGCATAAGCATATGTGTGAGAAAATAACAACAATGGCAGCAGCTTGAAGCTCAAATACCTCATAAACCCTTTTGAAGTTCGAGATAAAGATCAAATAATATAGAGGGGTATGTGCAGGATCATGATGGGCAAAAAAGTGGCGATATGTAAGTGATATGATGACCCATATGGCTGACGACTTTTTTTTACCCAAAATTGATGAAACGAAAAGGGTTTTTAAAAGAGATCTCATCTTTTCACCCATATAAATTATTATTTAGTTTGAATTTAATAAATAATTATTATTGATTTTCTATATAAATTACGAAAAAAGTCTTGATTGATAGGTTGATTGAAAAACATCTATAACTTTCAAACGATATAACATTTTTTCAATCCAAAATATGCGTCACATTCTATGCTTCTCATACTATAGGATTGAGAAACAAAAAATTGTATTTCATGAATTTTTTACCAAGTTATGGTGGTTAGATAGATAAGTTTTTATATTTTTTAAAATTTGTAATAAAAAATTCATAATTAATTATTTACTTTAAAAAAAATTATAAAAATATATGCATCACATTGGGACATGAGTCCTCTACTTATATTTAAAATATCATAAAAAAATATTATCATTCTATTATGGTTAGGGTGGTCAGACAGACACCTACTTCTTATTTTTACCCTGAAATTTAAGTACTACTGCATTGAAATTTCAAATTTTGACCAAATAGATTTATTCTTTTAAATAAAGGTCTTGTATTTTAGAAACTACATTCAATTTTATACAAATTTTATTTTTACATGTTTTTGAAATAATATAGATAACTTATTCAAATTTTTACGTCAAGTTGCCTAACTTTGATTTTCTGAGTTTTCATTGCCACTTAAGGGCCTGTTTTTTCCATGATGATCTTGCACATACCCAGAGGCGAAGGCTTACCATGATTTCCAGTAGAAGAAAGTCGACGAAAATGGTGGAGGATCGAATCAAAAAACTCTAAACCCTTGCTCTCTCATGGTGGCTCTTGCAGAGAGAAATTTCTTCAAAATGCAAAGTGAGAATGAGCTTGATAAGTTAGGGTTGGATGGTTTTTTTTTTAAGGTTACCTTTCACCCTAATTCGATTGAGACTTTAATCACATTTTTTATAAAAAAAGAGGACCCAAATGCCACTTTAATGCCTTGGTCAAAATGTTTGTGTTGCCTAGGCCGACCCATTAGGCATTTTCACCTTTTAAATGTAAAGTCTCTTAAGCCTCTAAATACCTTGTGGCATTTCTAATAGTGTGTTAGGGTATTTTGAAAATATCATTTAATTTAATGCTTGGATAAATGTCAAAGTATTTAGTATGCCTTAGTTATTATTATTTTATTGATTTTATAGAAATCAATAATATAGATGCATCTTATATTTTTATGATTTTTTAAAGAAAAATCATTTGTTGTAGATATCGACAAGATCATTTTTTGCAAAGAATTGAGAAATCATAAGATAGACAATTTAAAACTATAAATATTGTAAAGCGAAGATAAAGCAATGTTTTATAAATTGTTTTTATCTCTTGTTATTTTAAGCAGTTTAATAAAAGCAAAACTGGTTAACTTTTCTCACTTCAGTTATCCTTGGGCGAGTTTTGAGAAGAATGGGATTAAGACAAGGTGAATTTTCAGCTTTTAAAGTGGATTGGGGTTGATTTTGGAAGCCTTTTGGATGGACACGCAGAAATTTTCGTTTTTATTACTCAGTTTGGTGCAGTTTTGGAGGCTTTTTTCTCAGCTTTTCTCTTGAGCTCATAAATGGATTGGAGATCTTATGATACTTATATTTTGGAGAAAAACTTAGTTTTTCTCAAAGATTTCAGATTGTTGCTTCTTCCTCTCTTGTTCATGCAGAGAGTTTTTGTAAGCTTAATATTTGTACTCAGACTTTTGCATACTCCTTCAGTTTAATAAAAACAGCATTCATATCCCCAATTTATGTCTCTTTTGCAATTTTAATATGATGTTTTCATTGTGATTATGTTTATAGATCCTTTTTTATGTCCTATTATTACAGATTATTGGTACAGAAAGTTCACACGATGCAAGTTGTATGTTGTGTTTGAATCCAAACCTTCATGCAAATCAATTATGTGTTGTGTGTTCATGAGAGATTGTGAAGTTATTGATTTTTTCTGAAGACTATTTGTGGGTAGAATCTCAAAGTCATCTTCAAGTTCTGGAGAATCATTTTAAGTTAGAGTTTTAAATTCCATCATATCTTTCTATCCCTTTTCCCATAAAGTCATTTAGTGTAGGAAATTTCATTCAGAGAACCATCTCACTCTAGAGACTCCCTCTTCACACAGATCACCCACATCTGAGGAGGGTTTCCATGTTTCAACAGATAGCTAAGTCTTATGTAAGCTTAGCATAGGGTGCATATCTGATTGATAACATGTACCTCAATAATGAGGAAGAATTTGACCAAATGCACATTTAATTTATTAAGAGCAAATGAAAAATATCACCCATAAATTACATCTTCTCAAGCAAGACATGAGTAAACTAGATGATGGGCTAAATTTTATGCACTATTTTATGAGCTTCACCAAATTTTGACCAAACCATATGGATTGAATATGCTTAAATTTATTAGCCAAATTGTTGTTGAATCTGTTATTTTTACTAGGGATAACTTTAAGAAACCCCCCCCCCCCCCTCAGCAAAGGTGTAAAATCCTAGCGAATCTTTCCTTTTATTTGAAAAATATATTAATTTTCCTTGGCGAATCTTATGCACATTATTCAAAAATTTGTAAAATCCTGACGAATCTTAATGGATAATTGGTAAAAAAAAATAATCACATTGGCGAATCCTAGTGAATAATCACTAAAACGGTTCATTAAAATGGCGAATCTCTCCTCTAAAAATTTGCATACTTGGTCGGCGCAGTTCCCCCATATATATATATATATATATATATTTTTAATATTGAAGTAGGGGCCCGGGGGCGATAGCCACCGGCAGGTTCAAGGGGCAGCGCCCCTTGCGGGGGTCAAGGGGGAAGAGCCCCCTTGTGGGGGTCGAGGGGGCAACGCCCCCTCACGGGGTTTGAGGACAACGGCCCTGGCGCGCTCCTGTCGTGATACAGGCGGGGTCGAGGGGCAAAGCCCCTCGCCACCAAGCATAAATTCACTATTGAAAATGCCTTGGAGCACACACGGATCAACTGTTTTTAAAAAATCTCACTTGAAAATCGGACGACTACAAGTTCATTCCATGAGCGAATATCGGCATGAGTGAACATCATCGGTGGGACACTTAGGGATGTCCTGCCAATACAACGATATAGAGCTTTGATCGGATGTCTTTCCAAGAGCTTTGCGTGAATATTGTAGATTCCCTTCATGATTCTTCGGAATTACATAAGTGGTGTACCTATGCCTTGGTGGACCCTAGGTGGAGTATGGAAGCCTTATCGGTGTGAGTTAACATTATCGGTGGGATAGTTAGGGATGTCTCGCCGATACAACGATTTAATATACACTTAGTGAATTTTGTGACTTTATATGCACTTTCCTTTTAAAAAGGTTGAGTTCCGAAATTTGTTTTGGGCCACATGATCAAATCTAATCGTGTGGCCCAAAACAAATTTCGGGACTCAACAACCTTTTTAAAAGGCACGTGCAAATAAAGTCACGGAATTCACTTGCAGCCATTCGATTAAAAAACTAATCAATGACAATAAATAATAAAACTATTAAAGGTTAAAATATCCCTAAAATGAAATGGTAAATTATATTAGTGGCGAATATACCATAAAAATTCATTGTAAGAATATAAAATTACTAGCGAATATAAGTAATATTTGTAATTACAGTATAAACTACTGGCAAATCAGATCCGACGAAGTGTCATTTAAAAAATAATACATTGGTGAATTAATCAAGACAAAAAAAAAAAAATTGTAAAAACCTGGCGATTCGGCATCCTTTCTAGCCTATATTATTTACCATTTTTGGAGGTCCCGATTTCAAATATTCACCAATTGGCGAAGATTCGCCACTAAAGTTATCTCTGATTTTTACCCTCTATTATGGCCTCCACAACTTGCCCTTACTTTTTCAAATTTGGGGACCATTATTTTGGTATTTAAGTTTATTTTCATTTTATGTCCATGGGATGAATCTAGCAAATATCACATCACTATATTAAGCTTTTATCATTTTTAGTTCTAAGATTTTTGTGATTGGGATGTTTTAATGGTCTTTGAATTTTATATTTTGATGTTTATCCATTTACAAACTATAAGTTTGTGTTGGATTCACTTGCCATTGGTTCTAAGACTCTAGTTTATGTTTCTAAGGGATTTCATACTTTCCCTTATTTTTTCAACACTATAGATTGTTCGATCTCAAACCTTGAATAACTATGTTCCTAAGGCCATTTTACATCCTATATGTAATTTTTTCTTGAGGGTTTGAACCCCAAATTCACTTGACATTAAACTTAAAAGGTCAAAATTTAATTGCATGCAAAATTCCTTCAACATCTCAAACTATTAGTATTTATTGTGGTGCAATTTTTTTATGAAACCAAGAATGTTGAGGTTGTTAGGAATTTATATCTCACATGTAGTTTGAGGTAAAAACACTGAGCCATTTCACCTTCCATTCAATTGGTTTCTTTTTTATTTCTCCACAACCTTTGATATTCTAATTTCATCCACAAGTATTATTGTTACAAGACTTGGCTAGCTATTGGTTTTCCCATGCATTTGGTGTATTTGTTTCATATTTCCTAAGTTTGTTAACTCTCATTTTCATTCTTTTCACTATTATTTTGTTCTAAGAATTAGGGTTTCATAAATCAAATTAGGGATTTTATTTTTTTGTGAAACTAGATTATCATTTTGTATTTGATTAATTAGTTTAAATAAGTTTTGTGTGTTGTAGTTTTTATTTCTTAATCATTTTTATGGACCCTAATTAGGGTGTGTTGCTTTTAAAACTATACACCTAAAGTATACCCTAGAATTTAGCTGAAATAAACTCTACAAGTTTGAGATTTTATGTTAAGTTTTAGCATGTTGAACATTCATGTTTTTGGATCTCTAGAATTATTAGGTTTGAATCTTGTGAAACTCTAATGGACCTAGACTTTAGAATTAATCAAAAAATACTACAAAATTCTTAATTCAAAATATATTTTGGGTCTCTAGACTTTCAAACTCTAAAATTATAGGATATTTGTAGTCTAAACTTCATAAAATAAATTAACTCACCATATAATGTAAAATATTAAATTTACAAATGAATCTAAACTTTCTAGAAGCATGCAGCATAAAACTCTAGGGCAGTTTAAGTTTAGACTTTAAAATGTGAGTAAAGCATGGTAACAACATTCTTGGACTTAATATTTTTGGCCCGTGAGGCTCGTTGTGTTAAGGGTACAACACCCTGAAAATGTTGCTTACCTTATCAAAAACATTCTTGAGGTCTTGGACCTTAAAGTGTGGTTTTGAATAATTTTTTATTAAGGAGGTAAAATAGGTTTTGAAGGGACCTTGAAACCCTTTACAAAAAATAGAAAGATAGCAAAAGAAAAGCCTAAACATATAAAACCTTTCACAACAATGAACTACTAAACATCCAACATCAAAGAAAACCTAAAACTTTAGACAAATAAACAAAAAAGAAAGAAAAGACCTCAATTACATATGCTTACTTGAATTTCTATAGCCTCTAATTCTTGCTAGTATAAATTCTAATGTAACTTAACAAATTCCACCAATTCATTTTTATCCTCTTTAATATTTTTCTTCATGCTAGATCTAGTTCTAGTGTTGGGACCTACTTTTCCACTCTTGTCCCCTAGAGTAGATTTTCCATCAATTGATAATATGAATAACCTAGCTCTCATGTAGATCCATAAGCTTATCTATAATGATTTTGATGCTTATAATTTTTTTCTAAATATAATATTTATGACTTGGACAACATAGTTGAGATTATCTATGATGGCAATGAGCTATTTTTCAAGATCGGTCAATTTACTAGAGTGATGTTGTTTCTAGTTCTTCCACTCACCCAAGTTAACCATATTTTCATTTTTGAAATTGGATAATTCTTTCTCAATTTTGTTCATCATAGGAATAGCTTCCCAAACCTAGACAGTTATAGTGTCCTCCTCTTCCATCCAATTTTTTACATCCAATTTTCTTGTGAATAACTACCAACTTTATATTAAGCTAATTGATTTTGATGAAAAACCATTTATTTTTAGTGTTCTAGGAATTAAGTGCTTCCTTTATTGTGCTCAAAATGATAGATAAATCCTCTTTGAATGAGGAATTAGCCACAAGAATAGAGAAATATCCAAGTAAATTTGGGGTCTATTATGAGATCGTGAGGAAGGACACTCCAATTGAAGGTTTAGGTATGGGGGTTTTCCCCAACCTAGGACACTTGGAAATCATTTGGGCCTTTCTCAAACCCTTCTTGCTTTTGCACATATTACACTTTTTTAGAATCCTTTAGCCACACAACATTATTTTTTGCACTAATCTTCTTACCAAAGTTATTTTAAAGCATTGGAGTCTCCACCATAATCTTTCTCTTCTATCTCTTAGGACTGACATACTCCTTTGAATCTTTATAATCTAGGTCCATAGAAGACTCAATTTCTAGGGCTGGATTCCCTTGAGGCATCACTAGGTTCCCCACCCTCCTCATAATCATCTTGAGAACATTTCTCGGGATGAAAATACTCATCATAAGGGGTATCAAAGAAATCCACCCCCACATCTACCCTAGTTTTTAGAAATACCACTACCCTGAGGGATTTTTAGAATAGGCTTATGAGAGTTCATGTAGATGACATAACATCACAAAGGAACTAATTGAAGTAAAAAATGGGATAAATAATCTTCCTTCTTGTTTCGAAAAGGATTTCACACATTTATTAACACATAATCATTTTCGATATGATATATTTACATATCAATCACCTACAAGTTTTGTGGCACCTAGTTTTATGTTATTTAATGGTAATGGTGACCCCAAAACCCTTATAGAAACCTTTAATATCAATGCTTAGAATTCTTGTATGATGAGCATTCACTTGCTAAACCTTTTCCACATGCATTGAAAGAGTATTCTCTCAAATATTTTTCATTTCCTCATGGTCCAAACCATTCTCATGTTAGCTACGTAGCTCTTCTTTCTAACATTTTCAAGTAAATATTGGTTTGAAAGTATTATTTTATCAACTCTAGTATAATATAAAAAAATAGCAAAGAGTGTTATCTATTATGCATTAAGGTTTAAAATAGGGCATACCAAAATGAACTTTAATGAAGAGATAATTAATTAGATGGATTTCCCATTAATAGTTCATTCCCAACAATAAAAGATAAAGTGATATCTAATAATTATCCATCATTTTCATATATTTGTGCTATTCTAAGGAACTATGAGCTTAAGTTATTGGATGTTAGTTGTTTGAAATATATTTTATCTAGTTCACCTTCACCTTCACATTCCTATCTTTCTGATTCATAATCAAACAAACTTATAAATGGGTAGTGAAGGATACTTTCAAAATATAAAATCAAAGTATAATGTGAATTATATTAATCAAACTCAAGAAGATTTGAATATGCCAACTATCAAACTATAATTGAAAAGATATTATACTCAGTTTGATTATCCCATTGGTGTGGTATTAACAAAACTATTTGGGCTAATTGTCATGTTAGAAATTGCATATTTCAATTTTCTCTAAAAATTATCCTTATTTTAGTGTCCATTCTTGTAGCATGTTTTAGGATCATTTGATCCTACCTTGGCCTTTTTCCTACTCTTGGTGTCAATGTTGTGTAGTATTTTTATTTGTTTAGTCCTATTTTCTATGTTTCCATGTGCCTCCTATATTTGGGTGATGTTTTCCCATCCTATGAAGTCTTTGAGCATGTGCTTACTTGGATGATAGTGTCATGCATAGATTTCTACATGACATGCTATTGTCCTTTGATTATACATTTGTATAATGCTCATTTTCTAACCTACTAGTGACCTTTTCACTTCTAAATATTCCAAGTTGTAATTTTTCTATGCCCAAAATTTGGAAGGCCAGTGACAACCTTAACATTTTTAATGGCTATTATACTTCCCTCTCATTCTTCCAAGATTTCTCTTTTTTCTCTCATGTAACTCTATAATTCCTCATGCAATATTGAACTATTTTTGGCTCTCTATAACACTTTGCAACATCTAAGAACCTTGCAATATCTTCTTGTGTTATGATTTCCAATATTATAAAGCAAAAAACCAGAAATTTGCATAAAATAATCCTAGTTTTGGTTATCAAAGTATTGATACAAGAGATTATTTGTATGTACATAGAAACCTTGCATATGTAGGCAAGGTGGTGAAGCTAAGAAAGTCAAACACAATGATTGACCACCCCTCCAATAATGGAACACTTGTTAACTCACATGACAAGTGTTCTAGTGAGTGGCAAGTGTGCATACAAGAGTGTCTCACAAAGTGAGGTCTCATGTCTCAACCACATGAGGTGAGACAAAACTCAAGTCTCTAAGAGGAGACTTAAGAAATGTGAATAGGAATCTCCTAGGTAGGTTAATAGCTAACGAGTTTGATAAAGTCACTATTTACACTAACACCCCCTTAAGTGTAACTAAGGGAGTAATGCATGCAAGATAATGATGAGTCTCGACTACTAGCCATGTTAGGTACCCATGTACAATACAATCTCTTATAAAGTGGAGTAAAAGAGAAAACCCAATGGGAACAAAAATCCTCTCCAAAAAAGGAGATGATACAATGAAGAGAGACTACATGTAGCCCCCCCAAAAGACGATGCTCAACTACTCGTTGTGATATTTTTCTAGAAAAATCCTTTGGATGCTCTTGGTGAAGCATCTCTGAATGTCAGTTCAATAGGTGATGTCCTGCTAGAAAGAATCTTTGAATGCTCTCAATGAAGTAGCTCTGAAATCTCATGTAGCAGCAAGTGATGGTGGATGAGTTGATCATCGTTCTTTTCAATTCTTATTTTTAATACCACATTCTTTGAGTTACAATCTTAGTTATTTAATTTATGTAAATAATCCTCTATAGTATTATAGGCACCTAGACTTATACTTAGGAGGTCAGTTTATAGCTCGTGGCTTCATAGTTCTTTGACCTTCCCAAAATATTTGCATCGAGTTTTCAAGGCCTCGATATGAATAAAAGCTTTGGGGATAGATAAATGCTTAGAAACCCGAAGGCTTGATCAAACTATTATATCACTCTTTTTATTTTTTTATTGCAAACTTAGAATCATGGAAGAAATGTAAGAGAATATAAAGTGCTCAAGGCACAATGACAATGACAACCCCCCTTGATTATTTTGGTCCCTCCTAAATTGACACTTTATATGTTTTAGTGCATATAACAATTTCAATAGAACAAACGACACTTCATGATTCAGTGTGATGTTGTTTCCAATGAGATGGGAAAGTGATATTCACTTTCACAAAAGCAATACTTAATTTGAGTAACTAATCAAAAATTACAATAATCTCGTTGTCTAATTTGCACTTAGAAACATAATGTTTTCTCGTTAAATCAAGAGACATAATATGTGTTAACAACACAATTTTTCAATCATCTTGATGTTGAAGTCACTTGAATAAAAAGAGATTTTTGTCAACTATTCACAATCAAAATTTTAATTTATAATTTGTAAGTTATGCCAAATGAGAAAAACTCCCCCCTTTCCAAACACTTTATAGCTAATAAAGGTTTTAAAAAAAACCAACTAATCTCACCTTGTTGGTGTTTCTCATGATGGTTATAATAATCATTGCCTTGAGGGAGTTACCAAAAGACTAGGTAGTTGGTACAAGATTGGCATATAAGCCACATGCAAGGGAGTTGACCAAGTTGAGGAATGTGTTAATTTTGACATTCAACTAACCATGGTAGAAAATGCTAAAAATTAACATAAATTGGTATCATTTAATGCTAAAATTAAAGAAAATAGAATTCCATGACAAGAACTTCATGGGCCGAGTCAAAGAGGCATGTTGATTGGGTGATTTAGAAAAGTGGACACGTTGAACTTTGAAGACCACGTTGCATTGATTGTCGACCAAATCACATCACACCTGCGGCATGTTATAATCCTCCAAAGTTTTTGAAATGAAATGAAATATTTTAATGACGTCCAAGAACTCAAAGAAGCCTATGGACCCCAAAGACAGCACAAGAGCCCCCCACAAAAAAACCCTAGACAGTTTGTAAACTCCTACTGCATAGGATGTAGCGAATGAGGTGAGCTTAATAGGGAGGTCGTGTCAGGCCTTGTGTAGGAGGCCGTGTGTGTCAATGAAGACTACATGGAGGAAGGCTTGGCAAGGATGAAAGGCATAGAGGAATTGAGCAAAATGAAACACACTTATCAGCTAGCATAGTGAAACCCTCACCTTGCTACTTCTAACGGCTTTCCACAAGTTGTTGCAGGTCCATAGTACAGGCCACACATTTTTCTTGTTGGTCCCCTTGATCGTAGCTCTTTACATCCACTTGCGCAGCTTTCAAAATGGACAGTTCACGATTTACAGTGAATACTACTCACTGATCACAATGATCTGCAGCTCCACGATCTGCGTGCATGTATTTGGTCTGACCATAGAAAATAGAGAGGCTCTAAAGATGCTTCTTTGGATCGCAACTCGGGTCTTTAATGCTTCATGACCTTTGGCAATGCATGCGTCGACCTGCTGTGGTGGATCGGCCTGATCCAAAGTGGTATATTGCCCTGCAATATGATGTACCTGCCCTGATGTATTTGACATGACCAAATGAAGCCTCGTTAAAATGGATCGAGCCTCCTCTCTGTGATTTCACACTGCCTCCTTGCTACTTCTTTCTAGGTATCTGATGGAGATTTAGACGTCAATAGAGATTTCAACACCAAGCACCACGGTCCTTGCATTAGATCTACAAAGTGCGGCCTTCACACTCACCCCTTAACATTGATTCACCATTCACCAGAGAACTTATGGCTTTCAAACACAAATGGGTAGTTTCGAGCAGCCTATGGAAAACAATCACAACCTATTTGAAACACCTGTCTACTTGCTTCTGAGTGCCTCTATTATGAAGAAATGTGTGGCTTAATCCACCTTCTTTGATCCCGGTGCATGCACGCAGGCAAATTATGTAGTATAACTCACTACGGGATGCCAGATTATTATGCCCAAGCTCAAACAGGAATTGAGTTGGTGGCCTCAAAACAGCCTGCTTGAAGACCACACCTTGAATGAGACTGAATGCATATTGGCCTTTTAGTATTTCCAACAAAACTCCTCCGTATACACAAATTTTTAACTAAATTATTCACAGAAACAATTGAAGCACCATCCAAATGCCAGAAATGGCAATATGAGGAACTCTAGACTAGGCTAGGTGCAGGATTTTGAGAAGGATTTTTCTAAGCATGACTTTGATATCATGTTATGATTTCCAAGATCATAAAGAAAAAAGTAGAAACTTTCACAAAATACATGCACATAATAAGCCTAGTTGCTATTATCAAAGAATTGATACAATAGATTGAATGTACACAAAAGCCTTGCATATATAGCTAAGGTGGTGAAGGTAGGCAAGTCAAATACAATGACTAAATACCCCTCCAATGATGGAGCACTTGTTAAATTACATGGCAAGTGTTCTTGTAAGTGGCAAGTATGCTTGCAAGAGGTGTCTCACAAAGTGAGGACATATGTTCAATCGCATGAGTTGAGAAAAAACTCTAGAAGTCCCTTAGTGGAGACTTAAGAAATTTGAAAAGGACTCTCCTAGGTAGGTTAATAGCTAACTAGTTTGATAAAGTCACTATTTAAACCAACACCTTGGCCTTGTAAGTATCCTCCATTGTCATCATGAAGATTAGTTTACTAATATTTATCCTTCTCTCTTTGTTTCTATTAGCCTATTTTCACCCTTGAAGCCTAAATTATCATGTTTCACAAAAATATTTGGAAGACTTAGGTGCCAAAAAGATTGTAAAGAATCTAAGGAAAATCATCTTTTAATTTTTTTTATTACAGGCCCCAAAGCCTACACTAAAAGTTCCTTTTGGGGTTTTAGGCACCAAAGCATAGAAAATAAAATATATTAAAAGAAAAAATTAAAGCAGACACATTTTTTCATTGGCTTCCATGTTGAGAGAAATGTTAAGGTTTGTTTGTTGGTGTTGGAAGAGTCACCCATGTTGTTTTGAGAGAACAAGCAACTCCTCAAATAAGGGGAGAGTTGCAAGGGTGAAGGAGAAAGATGAGGGCATGTTGTAAAACAAGTGGATGTTTTGATTATGCTACTTGGCATTGGAGAGTTTTCAAGAGTTGGTTCAAGGACTCACCCACATTTTTGGACCTGTTATTGTTGCCAAATATGAGTGGTATCCACAAATTTTATTGTGATAAATGATAATGGTATGTGTACTACCTCTTTCCTTTACTACCAAAAAAATGTTGAATGCATGTTCTTAAGAACCCTTTTCAAAGGAATATATTAGTTGTCATAATTTTGAAACTTCGTAGTTATCTTAAGGTTTGTGAAATATTAAAAAAATTATTGTCAAGATTGTTCACATAATGGATGCTAAATAGGTGATGAAAGATAAGCCTTTTTCATAAATCATTCCTTTCATCCCCTATGAATGAAACCTATATATACCTCCATCCTTATCCAAGAATGAAATAAGAAGAGAATATGAAGAAGATGAATTTTTTTCTTAAAAATAGGGTCCTGATGATCTAGTAGAAATAGTGATGGTAGTAAGCAAATGGTAAGTTAACCATATAAAGTGTTCTGGGCAATGGTATGAGTGGCCTTGATAGAGTGGAAAGGGACTGTAGACACCTAAAAATGCCCTAGCTCGTTAACTAGCATTTTGGCACTCATATTCATCTATTAATTAAGTGATTTAACATCATTTAATTAATTCAACATTGAACATCATCGAAAAGCATCGAACAACATTGAACAACATTAAACATCATCCTAGAACATCCCATAACATCTCAGAATTGTCTCGAATGACTCGGAATTGTCCTATAACATCTCGAAATGACATGGAATTGTCCTATAACATCTCAGAATGACTCGAAATTGTCTCATAACATCTCAAAATGACTCGGCATTGTCTCGTAATACCTCGGAATGACTAAGAATTATCTCGTAACATCTCAAAATGACTCGAAATTGTCCCATAACATCTCAGAATGACTCGGAATTGTCTCATAACATTGCGAAGTGACTCGAAATCATCTCGTAGTGTCTCAAATCATCTAGAAATGACTCAGAATTATGCCATAACATCTTGGAATGACTCAAAATTGTTTCGGAATATCCTGTAACATCTTGAAACCATCCCAAAATGTGTACTCGGAACATCTCAAAATCACCCTGAAATAGCTTGGAATCATCCCGCAATGTCTCAAATCATCTTGGATCATCTCGTCCATGGTTGTTGTGAAGCTCAAGACCCTAGGGTTTGAGTGTTGTTTTGGAATGGTACTACTTGGAAATCAAAATGTTGAAGAACTAGGGTCCATATTCCACTTCCTTGTCTAGAGGATATGTTGCAGGAAAGCTTACTTGTACTATCTATGAGTCCCAAGTAACTGTTGATATCATGGACGTTTGAGTGGAGGAATGACCTTAATGGTTTGTTTGATTTTGATTTCAAATAGGTAGGATGGAAATAATGGATGTGTGACTATCTGGCCTTCTGGATTTCCAATTGTTTTGGTTCGAACAATGATATTATTGACAACTTTCTCTTAACTTTTTCTTCATGTTTGAAGTATGGAAAGTGATAAAATAACACTTGGACTGACTTAGCAAGCATGGACTTATGTGACCTTCATGTCTATAACTTAGGTTGTGAAATCACAACACCCAAGCCATAGTTCCCAAATGTTTACTTTGATTAATGTAACCTAAAATCAAAGCCAAAATGTTTAGAAACCTTTAAGAAAAGATCCTTTCAAAGGGGTGCAAACATAAGGCTTCTTTTACAATTATGCACTAAATCAAAGGGTTTGTGGTTCAACCATCTCATTCAGTGTTTGTTTTGAATGTGTTATTTTTCTTTAAATCAATCACAAAATTTGATGTCAAATTGTTTTGAATGTAATGGGAAAGTTTAACATAAACCAACAATTACAACCCTAGGGGATCAAAACCATTCTTTTAGGTAGGCTTTCCTCATGATCCGAAGAGACAATTTTACATGCAACTTATGGTGCAGGCCTATAGTCGGACATGGAAAGTAACTTCTCGAAAGTAAATTCTGATGCACCACTTTTAGATAATGCTTTTGGATAATAGGGTGGCCTCTAAAATAATTTGGTTCTTAGTGATAATTGTCAACGCAAAAATATAACACTCACCTACTGGCCACTTAAAGCTCTTTAACCGTTCTCATTCCACTTAAGGTGTGTGATTAGGTGCAGTCTGTTGTCAGCACAGCTTGAAGCTACTTTCTTATGATTTCTCAACTTTTAATTTAGCCTGGCAGTAAACGTGCTTCGAGACCTTGCAATGAGTTCTCCAGTGCGGGATGTATCTCAAGGCAAGCCCCCTCTTTAAGGTAAACTTGAAAAATAAAGTGCAATGCTCAAAAATGTTCTTTCACTCACCCAAGATCGCCAAAAGGTTCGAGGGGAAAAGATAAAACACTTTGGCTTTTCCAATCAATGAATGCACAGTAAACAATCCATAGCAAATTGATTCTTTTTAAACACTTTGAAAGGTGGTATCCCCATAAATATGTGAATAACATAAGCAAATTGTTATTTTTACTTGCACCAATAGGAAGTATTCAGGATATCAATCAAAAATCACAATGGTGCAATACAAAAGAAACAACTTGTTCATTTTAAGCTCCAAATTTGAGTGTTTCTAAGAAAACAGTCTTGGTCTCTCATTGGTCAACAAATGAAAATCGTGTGTGCATCAACAAAATGGAAATTGTTTGCACTCTTTTTATGCACCAAATTTAAAGTTCCTAAGTTAAGAAAACAGGAAATTGGTTCATTTTTAGATCCCAAAATTGAAGTGTTTTTTTTTTTTGTTCTTTTTATGAGCACCGAAATGAGAATTCCCAAGTTAATAAAACATGAAAGTGGTTCAATTTTAAACACTAAATCAAATGTGAGTTTGTGTTTTTTTTTTTAGAGCACCAAATTCAAATTCCTAAGTTAATTAACTGTAAATCTAAAAAATTGGGACCGATCGTCTTCCCTACAGCAAACGTGTTAATGTTACTTGAATTCTGCATCAAATCTGTTAATACCTATTTACACATCCAAAAACAAGCAAACGTTAGTGGAAATTCCCATTACAATAGTGCAGGATTCGTGCACTTGTATGTTAGAGCAACTGCTCAGAAAAAAATGCAAGCGCACAGAAAAAATGCAACTACTCAGTTCCAAAAATAGATGCTCAAATCAGATAGCAAAAGCTAACACTGTCAAAAGAAAGCGCGCATGTCTTGAAGCAATAGTGCAGTTCCTGGTGCAATAGTGTAGTTTTTGTTGCAACAACATAGTTTTCTTGACAGTCAAGTGCACAGGTTTTTCAAGGTAGCACGTGAAAACTCTGTCAAATGCATTTTTAGGACCTGCAGCTTCAAAAATATCTTAAACGAACGTTAGAGGAGGGGACAAGGGTCCCATCGGGCGTGCTAGACTGTGTGAGGGGGAAAATGTTAGACCAGAAGAGGGATCAAAACATGTCAAATCCAAGCATCTAAACTAAGATTAAACATATTAATCTAAGATCTAAACCTACACATACGAAATGAAACTAAGCTATTTTAACATGCATAAATGAATCTATGATTACCAAAATGAATGTACAAGAATAACACAGTCTTACTATCCTGTAGTGGAGTGTATTCACCTAATTTTGGGTTGTTCTTATCACCACGAAGCCTCCAAAGTTCATGTGCAAAAGCTTGATGAGTGATTGTTTTGGTTGGTTGATCGAAGAAATGGTGAAGCTCTATCAATGGTGCTCTTGACAACACTTCATTGCTCAATGTATGTTGATTCTTTTATCCTCATTAGTGAGGAAAAGGGTTTGTTATATAGAAAATGAGATTTGAGATGAACGATCAGGATCATGTTGAAGAATATCCAGATCAACAATCGGAGTGTATTGAGAGGATTTAGACATGAGAAAATTGTGCAAAGTTGATTGCACAAGTTGGGTGATTGAGAAATAGATTGACCAGTCAGGGATGTGATTGATCAGTTAACAAATTTAGATTGTTCAGTCAGGATTTTGATGGCTTAATTAGGAATTTGATGGCTTAGTTAGGAATGTGATTGATCAATTAACAGATTAGATTGCTCAGTTAACAATTTGGATTGAACAGTTAACAAAATAGATTGCTTAGTTAGCAATCGTAATTTTCTCAATCAAAAAGTGGGTGACAAATATGAATTAATTGATTCCTTTTTGGAGTTGAACATGCAAATCACGTTTGACTTTTGCAAACAAAGTTGCATTAGTTTGATTTGATTTTTGATAATTGATTTGAATAGTTTGATTTAATTATTCAAAATTTGGAGGGAAAGTGTCGTAATTAAATTATTATTTAATAATTTAATCAACTTAGGGGAATAAGGTGATTTAGTGACGTAATTAAATAATCGGCATTATTTAATCAATCGGGACGAAATAAAATGAGATTAGGACTTCATTAAATAAATGTGATTTATTTAATTGGTCGAAATGATGAAACATGAATTAATCAAATAATGTTGTTTTATTTAATCAATAGCAGAATTAGGATTTTTAGGACTTTATTAAATAAATAAAATTTATTTAATTTGTCTGAAATGATGAAAAACTGAATTAATTAAATAATTTTGTATTATTATAGAGGAACTAGGATTTTTGGTATTGTTTCGTTGTGGTGTGATGTGGGAACATTGCAGGATGATTCTGAGATGATCTGAGACATTACGGGATGATGTCGAGATGTTCTAGGGTGATTCTGGGGTGATCCCACAACATTGGTTTACAATTTTTGGCCAAACTGGACACTAAAATATTTTTTTCTAACTAAATCTTCACTTTCAGGCACCTATAGCGGCTCATTGTATACAACATAACTTTTTTTCCATGAAGGATAAAATTCTATTTTTTTCAAATTTAGATTTGTAACTATGATATCTAGTGCTTCCAATTGGTTTCATATTGTTTTATCGAATGTTTGTTCTTAATCAAGTTTCGAAGTCAAACCAATTACAATTCAAACATAAGAGGACCGTATACAACGTAACTTTTTTTGTATGTATCGAAATTCATTTTTTTTGTTGGATCAAGGACTTCAATATTTGGTGCATTCATATTTTTCTTTTTCTTTTTATAATTTGCTATTTTTCCACATGTGTAGAACAAAGAGCTTGATTTTTGGTGAAAAACCTATGTTTAATAAAACTAAAAAAATAAATACATAATAAAACCAAAACATATTAAAATTATATTCGTTGGATAGCTCGTTCTGAGGACTACCATCATATAGTTGGTTATGTGAAGTCTCCTCCATTTTCATCCTCAACCCGAGCTTCGAAGGGAAAAATTTTGGAGTTTTTTTGGGTTAGAGGGTGAGAAGGTGGGAAAAGGGGGGTTCGCTTGAACCAGGGGGGTTTGAGAGAACCCCCTTTCAAAAAAATATTTTCTTTGTTTTTTTGCAGGAATGGTGGACTCGGGGAATTTAATGGGTTCACTCGAACTGGGGTTCTATAGAACCCTCTTTTGGTTCACTCGAACCAATAAGTTTGTTCGAACCCCAAAAACTAAAATTTTTGGCATGGGGTCATTTTTTGCAAATTTTCCTTCCTCACTCGAATTGTAAACCACTTTTGTGGGTTTACCCCGATGCTTGCATTAGATAGAGTTGCCCCCAGTATTATGGAGGTATCACTTATATGTTTGGATTCCTTTAAATAACCAAGACCTTGATGCTTAGGATTTCCAATAATTTGCACCGGTTCTACGAAACCCTGTTCATGTAGGGCTAATCTTCTGCCTTGATAATTCATCTATTGAAAATTTTCATTTGTAATAGGATATATCTTACCTTGGAAATAAGGTGTTAGTCCTTCTATGCTTTGTTGTGGATCTTCAAATGTGATAGCTTCTTTACTAATAGGATGCTTGAGATGTGGGATAATTTCTTGATTGATATCTTCGACATGATCTTGTGAAATATCAAATTGTAATGCTTCTTCTAGAGGTGTTTATGATTTACTATCCACGTAAAAGTCTTCCTCATGATTCATTTTTTATATGTCTTCATGGGATGTTTCTGATTCACAACTTATGATAAGTCATCTTCCTGATCCCCTTCTGATGTCTATACAAGATGTTTATGATTCACAACTTATATGTATAAGTAATCTTCCTGATCCCCTTTTGATATGTCCATACAGGATGTTTTTGGTTCACAACTTATGTATAAGTCCTCTTCCTGATCCATTTTTTATATGTCTCTAGATTTTGCTATGTCTTGACCCTTTGTAGAGATGTTAAGAGTAGGAGGCTCTTGTTCCTTTGTAATTCTATCAAGAGTATGAGACTCTTGTCTTATTTGAAGATAATCTAAATTTCCATTAGGAGTAAGCATCTCATGGGTAGATGTATGTGTGCTTGGTATATGGATTTGTTCTTCTTTTGGAAAATATGGGATGTCTTGGAATACCAAGTCATTATAGTATTTTGATGATAGGGATTCTTGATCTTGACTTTGTGTGGTATCATCTTTGATATGCTTTGGATCACATCCTTTACATGGATCAATTTCAAAGAAGGGATTGCTTGTAAAGGATCCTTGGATTTCCTTAAAATGTGGATATATGGGTGGTAGCTTTTGGCTTAGATTTTTTGCATTGGGTAGAAGCATTGGATTAAGAATCTCTTGATCCTCAATATGTATTTCCATGAGGTTAGATGATGTCAATATATCTTGGACTGGATCATTGCTAGACTTGGGTGCTTGATTTTGATGGTGCTAAGGATTAAATTCTTGATGTATTTCCTCTTGCTCACTAGATGATGTAGAGACATTGTCAATGTGATCGGTGATAGATAGCTCTTGATTGTTGCTTTCAAATTTTGAGGTTGAGACATTATCATTTTTTTCATTGGTAGATGGCCCTTGAACGTAATTTTTAATAGCTATTTCTCCCTGATCAATTAGGTCTTGGATGAGGTTTTTGAGTGTTGTGCATTTGTTCATTCTATGACCCTTGGTTTTGTGGAACTCGCATCATTCATATTGGTTATACCAAGGGAGTTTAAAGCTTGGTTCACCATAATTTGGACTATTTTTGATTTTGATAAGTTCTTGTTGTACTAGTTCATGCATGATTACCACTAAAGTTTCTCCTAAAGGGGTGAATTTCCTTCCCGATTGGTAATCTTTCCTCTATGGCTTTTCTCGATTGTTTTGCTCTTGATTTTGCAGAACTCCTTAATTCTTTGTTTGATGTATATTTTGATATTGCACTTGAGGTACACCTTGGTGTTGCAAAATTTCTTGATACTATGATTGAGGTACATTTTGATATTGCACTTGAGGTACACCTTGGTGTTGCAAAACTTCTTAATACTCCGGATATTGGAAGTGTTGTTGATCGTATTGGTTATACCAAGGGAGGATCGTACTGGTTATACCAAGGGAGTTTAAAGATTGGTTCACCATAAGTTGGACTTTCATTTATTTTGATAAGTTCCTGGTGTACTAGTTCATGCATGATTACCTCTAAAGTTTCTCCCAAAGGGGTGAATTTCCTTCCTGGTTGGTAATCTTTCCTCTATGGCTTTTTTTGATTCTTTTGCTCTTGATTTTGTAGAACTCCTTCATTCTTTGTTTGATGTATATTTTGATATTGCACTTGAGGTACACCTTGGTGTTGCAAAATTTCTTGATACTATGATTGAGGTAAATTTTGATATTGCACTTGAGGTACACCTTGGTGTTGCAAAACTTCTTGATACTGCAGATATTGGAAGTGTTGTTGATGTGGATATTGAGGTGTTTGAGGATTCTCAAGATGTTGATATGTAATGTTCTGAATTTGCACATGGCATTGGCAATACGTTATATTTCAATTTCATTTAATTTCCTCAAGATATCTCTCAATTTTATTTAGGGAAATTTGATGTTCTAGACTTATTCCTTGATGGGGGTTTTGAAACCCTTGATGTTGTTTCCCTACTTGATGTTGTGATCCTTGATAAGAGTAATTTGGGTAATAGATCGACATGCTTTGGGGATTTTTTGATACTCAATACCCTATCATAAGGTCACTTGGCTTATATCATCATGGGCCACCTTCGTCATTCGTGGTGTTTGTTGGTGGGATACTGGTGGTGTTCTTGTTGGCTTGCATTTTCTTCTTATGTTGTGATCTCGTGGTTGTCATAAAAAACTAGGGTCTCCTATGGGAGAGTGTTGTACTCTCTAGGTGACTCAAATCCTAAAGACTCGATGTTGTCCTACAGATTATGTGAGATACTGGAACTATTAGAACAGACCAAGATTCTAACAATAGTAGAAGGAATACAAGTTTGAATTGTTCTTGGAAGCCCATTTATAAAAGTTGTATACCAACCTAGTTCTGGTTTCGTGAAGTGCCCAAAGGTGTTTCTTGAGAGCTTTTGGACTAATATGCCTAAGTCTGAAATGATGACCTGTGGACTTTACCTTAGGGATCTTGACCTTGTGTGGATCATGAAGGGGATATTTATTGCCATGTAGGTGGTGGTAATACGGGTCTTTATTTTGCTATGTAGGCTTTCTCTTCCTCTTCATCTAGGACAATTGATGCGGTGAGAAATTGGTGGGGTGTTTCGTTCTTCTGAAAAATGAAGGTTCTCAAGCTGCTTATGATGTTAATTTGTTCACCTTCAATATATGTGAGACTAGGCTGAAGGATCGATGCTACAAGATTTCGTTGTTGAACTGAGGCAGTTGGTATCTAGATGGTCATAAAGTTTGATGGTGTTATCCAAACATGGGGAGCACGAAGGGTCCTTATGATGAAACTTCTACCAACGCTACAACTAGCCATGTCATGAATCATCATCCATGCATATTTCAACCCTCAGACTAGGACCAACAAAAAGAGAAAAAGCTATATCCAAGAACAAAACAAGTCATTGAAGCAAAAGAATCAAAAAAAAAAAATGGACAAGAAAAGTTCAAATGGATACAAAAGAAAAAGCAAGAAAATCATCCCTATAAAACTCCATTAGTCAAAGAAACTATGGGGAAAAATCAAAAAGGGAAGTCCATCCATAAAAAAATTCTAGCAATGCAAAAGAAAGCTTCAAGAGCGACTTACAAGGTATACCAAGACATTGGTCCCAATTGAATATCCATATCCACCCATCATCCCAAGTTTGGAAAATAAAATGTTCCAAACTGTCAACCAATCCATCTAAATATCATATCCCTCAACACATTTTACCATCCAAGATATCCAAATGTCGCATTAACCATGTGTTGGCAGCAAATCTTTATCATAAGGACTCTAAGGGCACCCTATCACGATGTATGCATCAAGGTAAGGTTAACTCCAGTATCAACAAGGAAGAAAAGAATTATCAACGGTTACATTCAAGTGCATGTATCCTAGCAAAACAACTTCTCCAAGTAGGATATTGTTAGCACGTCATGACAGCAACAACGACCATATCAGCACCTGTAATGCCCCACCATGGAACCCAGAGAATAACATGTAATACAACTAAATAGCCAAACAAAAAAAAATTATTAAAACATTCAATTACAATATGTGAATAAAATAAACATGTATACAATGTTCCCAGGGCTCCACGACAATGCTATGAAAACATACGCTAGAAGAATAACACATCATAAAACCATATACAAGAAACAAAAGAATATGTCATATCACTAATTATATTATCATAAAGAGGTTTAATTACAAGTTCAAGATACATCAAACGAGATTGTGAAAAATCTCAATATATCAATATCATAATACAATAAAGCCTCATATAATCGTCATGAGTGAATACAATATAGATGATGAACAAGTACAACTATCTATCTCATTCACGAGCATGCTCAGTGTCCAAATCCATAAACAAAGTGAATCCAGGAACCTATCAAGAACAATCTCATCTCAAACTGCATCACCTGCAAGGGGACCCAATGGAGGATAGTGCACGTTCCTCCCAACCATGTGGTACTCAAAATTTCACCCCCCGTGCTAGGAGATAGTATCAGGTCCACAAGTCCAACATACATAAAATAAGATAGAACATAACATCACATGGTTGACAATCACATAACAACATAACGATATCAAAACCACAAGATAACAAGAAAACTCCCAGAGGAAACATCAAGGCAAACTACAACTCTACATAAGGGACCACATGAAATGTATAAGGATAAGAGTGTCATCACACAGTTTTTCTAGGTTACTCTGGTGAATCTTCCTAGATTACCAGCCCTCGTCCTGAGTTACCCTGGCAATCTCTACTGACTCTCGGCCCCTAAACAAACATATGTGAAATCGAATTACTTTTCGAGAAGACAAAGTACTTGTAATTAAGCCATTCTAGGCCATCTCAACCTACCATGAATCTATACAAGCATTAAGGTATAAGGCGAGGCAAAACAATTATCTGAGTTATTAAATGAGCACTACCCAACCCCTAATACTTTAAGTTAAGGTTTTCACTAGATTAAATACTTCCGATAGGTTACCCTGGTAACCTCTTAGGGTTTTGGCCCCTAACGAAAGCCACTCTTCCTATATACAAAACTTCACTAAATGACAACAACAAGGACAGCCATCATGCACAAAAACTTAACCATGAATATACCTTTCATAACATGACGATACCATATAACATTTCAAATATCTCAATAAGATAATACATCATGCATGGCTAAGTCCAAATTCAAGTCATGCAAAGAACGACAATAAGCAAACACTAAACACCCTTCAAAGAAAATTTTAATCCTAGCCTCTAGAAGTTACAAAAGCATACTAACACCAAAAGTTCCCTTTGAAATCCCATAGACAAATACAAATAAAGTTTTCCACATAATAATCTCTTAACACATCATGAACTCAAAGTGAAATAAATATATTACTTGACAAATTAAAAAGTCCTATTTATTGTCTTCCAACATATATGTCATTCGAGTCATTGTGAACTTATTGTTCAAAGGTTAATACAATTGACATAAATAAAATAAAATTTATTGTTCTAAGATAAACAAGATATATCATTATATATATATTCAAAAAGATAATAACCACAACCGATTCAAACTTAAGTTCATCATCGGTCGCCCAGAAGACTATCATAAGAAACTTATGAGCAAAAATTACTACATGCATTTAAATCGCACGCTTAAGATAAGATAAAAGCATTCGGCTCATGCATTCAATAGTATTCAAGATTGCACAGATAGATCCTTCGCAGATTTATATGCATTAAAATTATAATTAATATCAGCACTAAGAGATATGAGTTCCCATTAAATCTAACATAATGTGAACCGAGGAAATTACACCCAGTCGAGCCAAGATAAGATACACAATGATAGAAGATTACAATTGACTCATATAACCAGTTCAATCAATCAAACTTAACAAACAAGATCTAATTATAGTTCAAGATAATAATTTGGCTATTCACATGTATCTGGTAATGGCTGATAATTACCATGACATACGTCCTAAGAGGTGAAGAAGAGAAGATCTATAGTTTTCGTTAGAGTAAACCAAAAAAAAAAATTTGTTCGATCGTTTAAAACAAGAGACCAAGATTTAAATACAACATTCCAAGCACATGTGATTAGGAAAGATTGGCGTCCCCAGCCGACACAGTGAGAGTTGTACAGACTAAATTCAAAGCCAAACATAGGTGATTAATAAGAAACCGGTATCTTCAGTCGATGCAATAATTTGGTTATCATATGATGACTAAAAGGAAATAGCGACGTCGTCACCAACCAATTTTTAAGATGAAAAAAAAGTATGAAAAGATTGTAAGATGAATAACTATGCATAGGTTAGGAAAGACCTGAAAAAGGTAAATGCAAGAGGTTTTTTCTGCACTCAAATCTAGTAGAGAGAAGGAATGGGGAAATAGAATGAGTTGGCAACATGAAAAGGGTAAAAAATAGGGCATAAAAAAGAATGGTGCAGGCCATACCCAACAGATCTTGCATGCCAGAAAAAAGGAAAAAGAAAGAATATAGTCCAACAAACACCAATATAAGAGATAGACCTACGCAATTAAGGTGAAACCCCAAGCTAAGGTATAAGAAGGAAAATTGGGCATCCCAAGCAACCATCAATTTGAATAAGGAGAAGTCTCAGGAATAAAAGTGTCGCTTTAGATATTTGGTATGATCATAGCTCCTACAGGTCATCTACTAAGATGTTTCCAAAACAAAACAAAAGACTCACAAGCAAGGTTATCATTTATGCAGACACCATAAAACGTGTAGCAACCAATGAGAAGGAGGCAATTCCTTTAAAATAATAATCTAGTATTATCGAATGTTCCAAATGTTAATATGAAGTTTATAACATTCTATTTAAATTTTAGGAATTCAAGCTAATTCTTCATAGGTTTTCATTTCTCTATACTTTTCCCTCAATTTAACCAGAACTTATCAATAACATTTTTGTTTTTTGTTGTTTGTGCAAGTTTCTAAATGAGCAAATTCAATCATGAAGAAAATCCAAAACCATTACAAAACTCAGAAGATTTAATTCAAGTAAAATACAAACAAAAAAATGAGAAGAGAACCTGGAATAATCTCTCGGATTCCGACAAAGAATGGATTAGGGAACAGAAAACTGATTCTGAATACCTTTTGTCACCTGCAAAATCTTTCGAATCCACAAACTTCCAAACTTTTCAAATCCAAACCTAGAGAAAACAAAAATCTTTTCCAAAAACAATATTGTTGTGAAAACAACTTTTTTTTCAGCCAAAACCAATTATCGTCCACAAAATTGCATTCCCTTCCTTTAATTAAATTCCAATTAAATTTCATTCATAAAACTTAACTGGCAGTCTGCATGCACTCATAATTGAACGGACAGTTAAAAATAATTAATTGTACAAGTTAACAATATTCTGACAATAAGTTCAAATTTTTAGATATTTTGCTTAATCTATTGAGAACTCTTTTAAAAATATCTATTTTAATAACATTCAAGTTGCACAATCAATAAACAATTACATTTAATTAGCATTCTATTTAATAATTTTAATTTAATCAAATATTTTAAAACATTAAATCAAACCTTTATAGAACATTAATTAACTTTAATTATAAAGTAATCTAACATAATCATTTTAATCTAATAGTGCAATTAAATCATAATAAAATCAAATACTATTAATCAAATCATTTAACTAATTTTAAAAAATCAATTTCAATCATGACAAAGCTACAAACGACATGACGGTACGGACGACAAACATAAATGGGTAACAAGCGGGTACTTGTTCTATCAAGAATGATGGTTTAAGATAGAGGACCTAACACTATCTCTGAATCAAAAAAAATTCCATTGGGTCTTGGCATGCTCAGACCTGAAAAAGTGGGTGGAGTCGATTCTTATACCTACAAATCTACATAAAACGACACTATCAAACATATCAACATATATCGAAAAACACACCATGAAGAAGAGTTGCAGCGTAGTAGGGTACTCATGGGTGAGTAATGCTACACTGTCTCCTTCACCAAGACTAACATGCATCATTTAATCATAGACATCAATTTACATCATGCTAACATCATTAAAACTCATAAACAACATAAACCATTACACACACGTGTCTATCATAATATCATCACACGAACATAACCAGATCATCACGATGTCAAATGTATCATCAACAGAGTATAGAAACTAACATAACATCAACGCCATAACTGAAACAATGTAATATAGTATCCAAAGCAACTAAATGACTAACAAACAGTCATAAGAAAAATGAAACAAATATATCAACTGGAGGGACACTACAACACCAGCAATGTCTACATCAACACCACCAGGTGGTTCAACATGAGCAAAAAAGTGTCACCATGATGAAAACCCGGTAAATAGGCATCTTGTGTGACATCAAAAATCAATTAATAAATAAGATCAAGAAAAAAGAAAAAAAATCAAGAGAGAAATTGTCCTCCAGTGAAAACCACTATGGTGGTGCTTTGGACAAGTACCATGATGAAAACCTAGAAAATGGGAATCATGTGTATAATTGAGCATCTACATGTGTCATTTCAAGGGGGAAGCATCTCAGGTAATCCATAATAAATCCAATCCATTTTTATCCCAATCCAATGCATCTTGATCTTGACAAATGTTTGATACACATTTTACACTTGCTTATGGAAAACATCTTGACATGGGTCACTATCATTGATCCTATCTTATCCAACATTATCTAAGCCATGAGGCATTGTCCAAAGGGCATACTCTATCCAAACATGTTATCCTATCACAAGATAATCCATCACCTACATTGCTAGACACTGGGGGCAAATGCTTGCATCTTGCTTCAAAGTAAATTGTGATCTGTCTTCTAGCTCACATTGTGATCTAGGTATTTATCCCAACAACAAGGTTTACCATCAATGCACTATTAGGGTAACCTTTGAAACATTTTGTCCCAAATTTATACCACCAACGCATTATCAGGGTAACCTTTGAAACAATTTGTCCCATCAACAAGGTATACCACCAACGCATTATCAAGGTAACCTTCGAAACAGTTCGTCCCAACAATAAGGCATACCACCAACGCACTACCAAGGTAACCTTCAAATATGATGACAACATGGATTATTCCTTCACTCGTATCAGTAGTTGCTTGAACCCCACAACTAGTTCAAGTAAGCTTTCTCGCAACATATCCTCTAGAAAAATAAAGTGAAGTATCAATCCAAGTTTTAAACATCTTACACCCCAAAAAAGAGGGTAAAAATCCACCAACAACAAGGTATCCCACCAATGCACTATCAAAGTAGCCTTTGAAATAGTCAGTCCCAACAAGGTATACCCACCAATGCACACCAGGGTAACCTTCGAAACAATTCATCCCAAGAAAAAGGTGTACCACCAACGCACTACCAAGGTAACCTTCAAAGATAATGACAACATGGATTATTCCTTCACTCAAAAATTCTAAGATATCAACAGTTGCTTCAACTCCATAGCTAATTCAAGTAAGATTTCCCACAACATATCCTCTAGAAAAAGAAAGTGAAGTATCAATCCAAAATTTGAACATATTACATGTAACGCCCCGCCTCGCAACCCTAGAGGAAGTTGCAATTAACTACTCAAACGGACTAATTTTTTTTTTGTGTAAGTACCATTAACATGCAAGTTCACTACCCATTGCAAACAACCCCTAAGGTTATGAGATTGAGTTTACTTTAAGACCCAAACAAAAAACATGAATTGAAACCATAACATTCATTTACTTAATAAATTAGAAACACATACATGATAAATTACATCATAAAAGTAAAAGATACCATGGACTACAAATAATAATAATTAATCAATAAGATTACATCTCTCATTCCTCAAATGAGGTAAATCCAATAAGCATGATTACAATTACAACTTTCCACCTCGATAACAAATGAGGGGTAATAAATTACAAGAGTCAACTAAAATGAATAAAAGCATAAAGAGTAACTGGATCCCACGAGCTCTCCAACTGGAAATCTCATCAACACGAACAAGAAGAAAGCCCAACAGAGTAAGGTGCATGTTCCACCCAACCAAGTGGTACCCAAAGGCCCACCCCCCATGCTAGGAGATAGTAACAAGGATTCCAAGACAAGACCATCTACCTCTAGACACAGGTTGACTCATACTGATACAACCAAACACAAGAACCATACAACCAAAAGTACAACTCTAACATGGTCACATTGCTTCCAAATATAAAATAGATCAGATATGTTAAGAAAACCATACACACAAAATGACGTACCGATTGTTGTCCTAGACAGAGTGTCATCGCACAACTCGACATGGGATATCCTCTGGGAATTTTCATAGGCCCCGGCCCCCACTATGGGTTATCCTGGTGGCCTCAACTGAATCTCGGCCCCCATACTCACTCATGCTGAATCAAATACCTTTCGTAAAGACAAGATAGATGACCTTGCCATTCTAGGCCTTCCCACTCATCCCAAACCTAAACGAGCACTCGTATCTATGAGTGAGGCAAAATTATCTTGATTAGTGTGTAATACTACCCAATCTCCTAAATACATTATTTTAGTTATCACTTGATTAAACCACCTCCGAAGGTTATCCAGTTTACCTCTTTGGGCTCTGGTGCCTAACAGAAGCCACTCTTCTACTTGACAACACACAATCGAACCAATTACCAAGGGAACCCAAGTGCATACAAAATAGATATTACAACCACTCCAACTCTAGGAGGAAACATAAAAAGAAACTCACTCCAACACTAGAGGTAACAAACATAACAAAGCCACTCCTTACAAGGAGTCACAAATCGCATAATCCACTCCTTCCATAGGAGGCACAAAACATCCTCGTTCGTGGAAACCAGGTAATAACATTGACATAACTTCATGCACTACCCAAGGGAATTAATAGATGGTTGACATCACAAAACGATAACCCCATCCTCTAGGATTCTCTAGAAGACTTACATATTAAAACACAATTAACCCATTTCCCCAAATATGAACACAGAGGAAATAATCACATCAAGCAATTGCGAGGAAATAAACTAATTTTGGATATATTAAATCCATTTCCCTTATTAAAATTCAGTAGTTATTGCTTGAATAAAACTAATTAAATTAAGTCTCTTTCAGATAAAGAATAAAATTTAACCAAATATTTAATTCTCTAATTGCTCTTAAATAATAATAACATAACATTTACTTCTATGAATCAGAACACATCATTTTAAAATAAATAACTGCTTCTTCTTTTCAACTTAATCATTTTAAAACAATGAATTCATCTTAATAAACATGTTATTTAAAAATCAAATATATTGTTCCATCAACATATATTATTTAAAAATAAAATCCATAATTTGACTAACACAATATTTTAATTTTTCACAATTACACTTAAACATGCTATTATCTTACTCGTGCATTTTATAATATAATATTATCTAATATAATATAATATAATATTATATTATATTATATTATATTATTATATTAGATATATATTATAATATAATATAATTATAATATTATATTATAATATAATATAATTATAATATTATATTATAATATTATAGTATATTATATTATATTATATTATAATATTATATTATATTATATTATAATATTATATTATATTATATTATATTATATTATGTAACGCCCCGCCACGCAACCCTAGAGGAAGTTGCAAACAACAACTTAAACAGACCAATTTTTTTTTAGAAGTATAATTAACAGGTAAGTTCACAACTAATGCCAACAACCTCTAAGGTTACGAGATAGAGGTTATATAGAACCTCGACAAAAAACATGAATTAAACCATGTCATTTAATTACCAAATAAATTAAGCACATACATTCCAATAAGATAATAACATTAAGCAAAGAGATAACTTACAATATCATTAAACCATAAGGTTACAACACTCATTCCCTGAATGAGGAAAATCCAATAAATAAGATTACAATTACAACTTCCACCTCAATACAACTGAGGGGTAAAATAATACAAGATCAACTGAAATGAAATAAAGCAAGGGTTGATACTGAAATTCGACAAACTCTCCAACTGGAAGTCTCGTCCATAAGAACATGAAGAAGGACCCAACGGATTTAGGTGCACGCCACCCAACCAAGTGGAACCCAAAGGCCCACCCCCCGTGCTAGGAGATAGTAACCAGGAATCCTAGTCAAGACAATCTACCTCTAGACATAGGCTAACATAAACTGAACCAAACTGAAACAACCAATCACATGTACAACACAAGTACAACTCAAAGCACAACTCAAGTACAATTCAACTACCATGCAAGTACAACTCAGATACCATGCAAGTACAACACAAGTACAACTCTACATGGTCACATTGCTTCCAGAAATAAAGCAGAACAAGTATGTTTAAAGAACCATTCACATAGTAATCGAATACCAACTATGGTCACACAAGGTATGTTAAGGAAACCATACCCACCAAAATCAAATACCAACTATTGTCCTAGACAGAGTTTCATCACAAAGCTCGTCATGGGTTTACCTCTGGGAATCTTCATAGGCTCCGGCCAACATAAACAGTTGTCCTGGTGGCCTCAACCGACTCTCGTCCCCCACACTCACTCATGCGGAACCAAATACCTTTCGTACAGACAAGATAGATGACTTTGCCATTCCAGGCCTTCCCACTCATCCCAAGTCTAAACGAGCCCTTGTGTCTATGAGTGAGGTAAAATTATCTTGATTAGTGTGAAGTTAGTCCTAATCTTCTAAGTATTATTTTAGTTATCACTTGATTAAACCACTTTCGAAGGTTTCCCAGTTTACCTCTTTGGGCTCTAGCTCCCACGGAACCCACTCTTCTATTTGACAACACACATACCAAACAATTACCAAGGGTAAAAGTGCAACAAACAAGATACCATGACCTCTCCTTTCTCAGGAGGTGACACAAACTAAAACGCACTCCAACACTGGAGGCAACAACCACATAACAAGGTCACTCCATACAAAGAGACACGGATCCCATAATCCACTCCTAAACCAAGGAGGTACAAACATTCTTGTTCGTGGAAACCGGGCACTACCATAGACACAATCCTCATGTACTATCCAAGAGAATTCATAATAGGTTGACAAACACAAAATGACAACCCATAGAACTAAAAACCCCATCTGGAAGACTTACGAATAAAACCCTCCTCTAGCCCATTTCCCAACAAAGGCACGAAGAGAATATTCACTGAGGGCACATGAAATAAACTACCTTTGGATATTCTAAATTCATTCCTCATTAACGTTCAGTAATCTATCGCATCGATAAAACTGAATTAAAATTCATCTTTTCAGATAAGGGAGAAATTAACACTAATATTTAATTCCCTAATTACTCTTAATAAAATAAGCATTTCCAACTATTTAGAAAATAACATTTTAAATAAATAAATGCTCCCTCTCTTTGACAAAATCATTCCCAACCAAATAACTCATCTTAAATAAAACAAATTATTTAACATCCAATACAATATTCCATCTGATATATTATTCTGAAATTAAACCAATAGTTTGATTGAGAGTACAGCGTTTTCATTCTCACAATCACATTTAAATCATGCAATTAATTTAAATCAAAATCTAATTCCCTCAATTAAACTTAAAACATGCTTGTTGAATTAATATACATTAATATTTTAATATTATAAATTATAATATAAAATATTATTTAAGCAATATTTTAATATTATAAAATACAATATATAAATATTATATATATTTTATTAATAACTTATATATTAATATTTTAATATTATAAAATATAATATAAAATATTTTTAAAAAATATTTAAATATTATACATTATAATATATAAAATATTATATATATAGTTATTTATTTATTTTATTTTTATCATTTTATATCTTTTCTCTCAGGTCGCACGCCATACAAAGATCATGGCGCGGCTGTGCGAGTTCCAAGGCGGCGGTTTAGGGCTGGCGGTCGCATGTTTCCCCGGCCGCGGTTTCCACAGGCGACGGTTTCTTTTTTTTTTTGTTTGCAGGGCGGCAGAATGGAGAGGCAGCGGCAGTTTTTAGGGCACCGGCCGCAAATGGCTCACCGGGCAGCGGCGGTTAACCAGCCAACCACCATCGTTGGTGGCACGGCTATGCTTAGCATAGTCGGCCACCACCAGCGGCAGTGGCGATTGTGTTAACAGGAGCCGCGGGTGGAAGGAGGTGGCAGCGGGCGAAGCGGCGGAGGAGGTGGGGAGCGCGTGGGGCGTGCTAGGCACAGCTCCCCACAATGCCTCCCATGGTGACTGTGGGTCGAGCCCTCAGCCCCCACAACCCACAAAATTTATTTTTTTATTATATTTTTTAATTCCAAAAAAAATTCAAAACCCCTTCACTGTGGATTTCAAAAAAATCCGAAAATCATCTTTTGATTTTTTATTTTTTTAACAAGGATATAAAATATAAAATTAATAAGGCACAACAATGAAAAGTATAAATATAAATATATATATATATATATATATATATATATATATATATATATATATATATATATATATATATATATGTATATTTATACATATATATATATATATATATATATATATATATATATGTATGTATTTATACATATATATATATATATATATTCAATTTTAATCCAAATCATAATTCTAGGAGAGCAAATAATTCATAGAAATGTACAACTACAACCATATTGAAATTTTTCTTTGAAGAACAATAATTTCAACCAGAGGTTTTTCTTTCCTTTTAAATTTTGAAGCAAGAACAAGATGGGTTTAATTTGTAAACCAAGCTTAGGTTTGAATGTTTCCAACAGAAAAACATAGATAATAACACAACTAAATTTAATAAACAAAGAACCTGGTAATTTGAATTTGAAGAAGATCCAGGTGATGCTCAGATCCTTGCTTCGATTCCCTCTTCAGATCGGCCATTTTTACAACTTCAAACCAAAACCCACAAAACCAACAATTCTTCCTCTCCTCCATCTCCAATTTCTTCCAAAACTTCATAATCCAAAAATTGAGAAACAAAATTCAACCATAAGGATAAAACCCTAAAAATCCTACAACCACCTTCATAAATTCTCCAAAACAAAAAAATACAAAATATCTCAAATTCTTCAATTTTTGAATTCAAACTTTCAAATTTGACTTTTAAATCATTTTTCTAATTTTGAATTTCAACCAATATGCATAAATTTCCAAAATGAATAATTTAACTTATTTCAACATTATAAATTTAATTAATTAATAAAATAGATTTAATCAACGATTAAATTATTTATTAATTAAATTAAATTAATAATAAAATAAATTACATTTCAACATAATTCCATATTACATTACTCAACAACTTAAATACATTATGCTATTTAAATCACCCAATTTAATTTGCAATTAAATAATGAAAAGAGGGCATAAAATTCAAAGCAACACAACCTGACAAACAACTGACAACATACAAGGACTAGGGTTACAACTTAGCACGAAAACTTAGCTACTATCTCCCAATCAAATACCGTTGGGTATTGAACACGCTCCAACCTGTGAAACCAGGTGGAGTCGATGTCCTGTACCTGTCAACCTGAAAGTCAAGTAAATAACAGGTAATATAAACAACATAAAATACACACCATGAGGAGGAAATCACGGGATCGCAGGGCGCTCGCAAGCAAGTGATACGATACCGTCCCCTTCACCAATACACTGCAAATAACTGACAAATCTAACATGTTGATATAATTCAAAGCATAATCATCTTTAATTCAAATAACCACTATGCTAATCCAAAGCATGGAATAAAGATGACATCTGAATAACCAGAAACACATCACAGCAACAAACCGACACAAGGACATATTGTCCAACCAGAAGGCAAAATGGAGGGGTATTACATATTATATTATATTATATTATATTATATTATTATATTATAATATTATATTATATTATTATATTATAATATTATATTATATTATATTATATTATTATTTAATATTATATTATATTATATTATATTATATTATGTTATATTATCTAATATAATATAATATTATCTAATATAATGGGGTTGGGGCCCTAGCTCGGTTGGCTAAATCTTTCCTGTTGCAGGAAGTTGGTCACGAGGTCTAGCCTCCCCCACCCCTGTGGTACCGGAGGGCGTGTCGCACCAACACCGCCGATCATGTTAAAAAGTTTACCTGCAGTTTATAGGGGTTCGTGCTACCCGATTCTTGTTGTCTAATATAAAAAATATATTATATTATAATATATATTTTTTTTTATTATTATTTATATTATATTATATGTATTATTATTTATATTATATTTATATTATATTATATTATATTATATATTATATTATATTATATTATATTATATTATATATTATTTATTATATTATATTATATTATATTATATATTATTTATTATATTATATTATATATTATATTATATTATATTATATTATATTATATTCTATATTATATTGTATTGTATTGTATTGTATTGTATTGTATTGTATTGTATTGTATTGTATTATATTATATTGTATTATATTATATTATAATATATATATTATAAATAATATTATATTATGTAATAATATATTATATTATAGTATTATATAATATATTATATTATAGTATTAGATAATATATATAATAATATAATATATATAATATATTATATTATAATATTATATAATATGTATATTGCTAATATAATATACATTTCAAAAAACACCACAAATTTAAATATATGATCGGGTCCCGGACCCGACCATATATTAAAAAAATCACATAAAAGAAAAGGATATCCATTTCAAAACGGATATTTGTTTCCTATTTTATTAAATGAAAAGCAAAAACCCGAGAGCTCATTTTTATCAGAGTCCGCACAGGTTTTTAGCTTCTCAACTTGGATATCCATTCGTAGGTGCCTCCCTTTGTTCAAATCAATCAAATTTGATAGGTATTTTTGGATTTTTATGTTTTTCTTCAATTTTTATTGGTTTTGCATTGTTTTTTTGTCAATTTTAGTGAAAAATAAGATATTTGATAGGTTTTTTTATAGCACTAAAATCATTGTTAATTTTGAAAAAATTTATCAATTAACGAGCTTAAAATGGTTGATCCCAACCTCGCTCAACATGAAAACATTCAACTGAATCAACATGAAAACCCTCCAAATCCTCCTTCACCACGATCATTGTTACCAAACCAAAACGTGCCAAAAATACATGAATCTATTCATAGAAATTTAGATCAATTGAGAAATGTATGTTGAATCTATGAGACATTCACTAAGCTATCAGACATGAAAAACACTTTTAAAACAATCATTTCAAATGTTGAAACTTTTGCAACTCTCTCTCTCCCACTCTCCCTCTCTCTCTCTCCCTCTCTCCTTTGTAGGTCTTTCCCTCTCTCTCTCTCTCTCTCTCTCTCTCTCTCTCTCTCTCTCTCCTTAGGTCTTTCCTCTCTCTCTCCCTCTCTCCTCTCCTCTCTCCCACTCTCCCTCTCTCCCTCTTAGGTGTTCCTCTCTCCCTTTATCCTCTCTCCCTCCCCTCCCACTATCCCTCTCTCCCACTCCCCCTCTCTCCCACTCTCCCTCTCTCCCTCTCAAGTATTTCCCTCTCTCCCTCTCTCTCTCCCTCTCTCTCACTCTCCCTTTCTCCCTCTCAGGTCTTTCCCTCTCTCTCTCCCTCTCTCTCT